>OX246745.1:35639581-35664581 GCA_945910005.1 Isoperla grammatica
AATCACAAAAAATACTTAATGAAAGACGTCACAGTAGATGATAAATGTACGAAAGAAAATGTAATATGAATGGTGGTGAAACAATTGAACATATCGTATCCGGGTGCAAAATGCTTTGTCAAACAGATTACCTTCATAGGCATAACTTAGTTGCAAACATTATAAATACAAAATTAGCCATAAATTATAAACTTATAAACACAAGCACTGCATATTACAAATACAAGTCTGAAAAGGTACTAAAAAGAGTGAAAAATAGTAAAAATAGTGTAAATAGTGAAGACCACAAATTTAATTATTAGCGGGCAGTTATAACAGACCAAACTCTCCAACACAATAGGCTTGATATCATACTAATTGACAAGATAAAACAAGAAAAAAATTTAGTTTATGTTGTCGTTCCTATATGCCACAATGAAGAGACAACATGGCGAGAAAAGACAAACAGATATAAGGAGTTATCTATTGAAATAAAAAGGTTGTGTAAGCAGAATAATGTAACTGTTGTACCGTTAATTATATCAACAAATGGTATCGTTCCGCGTAAACTCCATGACAGTATTAAACTAATTGGTCTCCAACCGAACGTATACATCGAGATACAAAAAGCAATAGTTTTGAACACATGTAGGATAGTACGAACATTTTTGGACTAAGAAGAATGAGGTCTTCAAGAAATTCTCCATCCAGATAGTGGTTTTCGTGGTTTCCACCATACGAAGAGCGAATGATGGGATGAGTACAAATCGGCCACAACCGTACATAGCATCCACAGTTGGTTGTGGAGAAATAATATGAACAATGATGTCCGTACAACATGTTTACGCCGGTTGTGACCGATTTTGTATGTATTGGGACTCCAGTTTAGTTTGTTTAACATAAGAACAAAGAAGGTAGATGATTTTGGCAGACACGAATTAGGTCAATATAGGCGTAGATTTGGTTCGTATATTTGTTACTCATAATTTACCAAGATTATGATTAAAATTAGATGTATTAGCAGTTGTACGTAAGCGCTTTCCATTTTTTTCAGAATTGAGAAGACTTTTCGTATTTGAAGTTTGAGAAGTAATCGGAAATTTACGACATGCAGTCCACTAAATTGCAGTTAACAGCGCGAGCGGTTCTGGAGTTCGACGAGACCCCACCAGGGGAATCGCGAGAGGACTCGTATCAAGGACGTTAAAAGGAAATACTATGATACATGGATCATTTTTGGAGTGGACTTTCAATTAAAACTGGGAGGTGTATCGACTGAGTGCATTGGTTTTCGAAACAACAAAATGAACTTTGACAGCTGTTGTAGGGAATACATTTGACAGAACATGACGTGAACATACCGAAGAACATTTAGAACTAGTTTCGACTGTTGAGAGTGAATCCTTCGAGACAACATCCATCCTGACATGGTTTTCGTGGTTTTCCGTTGTCCATAGAGTAGAATTACTAGGGTGGCTTCGAGAAATCGGCCACGACCGTACATACAGTAACACGACGCAAAGAAGACATACACGAAGACAACGCAAATAAGATCATATCAATATTCAGTGTACACTATGAACAAGTACTAATAAGACAGTAACGACTGAAGTTGAACAAGGTACCTCATGGAAATACTTGATATTACATCCGTATTGTCCGTATAACATGTAAACACCGGCTTTGACCGAGATTGATGACTGTTTAAACTAGTAACATTGATTAGTGAAGTTATATAATGTAGACACATGGAAATACTTGACATTAGCTTCGTTCGCCTGTCCTGTACTTTCTGTACGAATTGGAACTTTTGCACTTTTCACCGTTCGTCTGTCGTCGTGCAGTATCGTGATGTCGTTCGTCTGTAGAAGTGCAAGGAGCCAGTGCACAAAAGTTACGTTTTTCTGCACGGTCTCTGGAGGCGGTGCAATAGTACAGTGCAGACATATTTGTCGGAAGAAATGGATGAGACTTGATATGGAAACTATTTAATGAGGATGAATATATATACTGTGTGAAGGTAAATGTATTTATGAATAGCGGCTTCATAAGACGATTATATATATATAAATATATGTTATTTCTCATATTCTGGCGGATATATGTTATTTGTTTGGTTTTGGGGGTTTTTACCACGAGTAAGCAGAAGTGTTCGACTCACCCAACACTGCCCGACGTTTCGGAGACGTATCAATCTCCATCATCAGAGGCCCTCCGTCTCGCGAATCTGTGACGCAGTGTCATCGCAGATTCGCGAGAGGGAGGGCCTCTGAAGATGGAGGTCTTTGGTCTGCGATGCAAACCAGGGGTTATTGCAGAGATATCTGGAAATTTAATAGCAACTCGTGGTAAGATGGAGAAACCGTTAGCCTAAAGCATCATTGATAGCAAAAGCTAGGTCGTAGAATATGCTTATGTACTCGATATAGGAAGGATGCGTTATTTTTTTTTATCAGTATAACACTGAAATACATTTCGGATACTTGCATTTACTTATGTGATTTGTATTTGTTTTTTGCGTTTTAGGATTTTGCCCTTCATAAAAGCGTATTTGTGTTAATCTTGATAATATGTGTGCCTTGGTCGCACTTGCACTTAATACTGCAAACTGCACGAGGCACAGAACGGGCTGTGCAAGCGAGTTGGAGAAAGCTGATAAATTAATACTAGTCATAATCACTAATCAGTAATAAAGAGATTCTAATCCATTTGTATTCTGACTTCCATTAATTGATCAGAACGCGAGTTAAAGCTGCGATCCAACTGAAATCACTTAGCGCGATCATCGTGCGGGGGACGAAAGCTTTATAATATTGCTAATGGCGTCGGGGTTTCACCGTTGCAATTCATTTCCAATTTGTGCCCTGTAAATATTGACTTTTACGCCTTCGAAATTGAAAACAAACAACTCGGCTGAATGTAAAAAACTGCTTCCACATTGGGATAAATCATTCATCTTAAATTCTTTAACCCTACAGTAAGAGAACCTTTCCGTTTATTTGAATATTTTACAATGATTTAAGTTTTTTCCCATTTCAATTATGAATGATGGAAATTAACGCGTTCGAAGGGCGGGAGTTTTCTCTTGTGTTAACAACGACCCCGCGATGAACACGAGGTTCCACTCGAGAAATAATGAATCCTTCGATCTCTTTCATCTGTCGGGGAAATAATTCGGGCTTTCTTCTTCTGGTTTCTCTCTCTTCTTTTATGAATTAAGAATCGTTTGCGCGATCGGGTAGCATACGTCCGAACTCGAGGTAGCAGAGCAAACTGGAGAAAAACAAGACCCGCTTTAATAAGACAGTGCACGCCAAGAATTGACATTTGCATACCGACAAATTATGCCGTCCGGTTCGTATCACTTAGAGAATGGTTCGCCCTGAAATATTCACTTGTTTAGCGGGAAATCAGTGCCTAAGAGTTTTTTTTTAAGCTTGGAGGAAACCTGTTTTTCTTTATGCAAGCAATTTATCTTTAAGAATGTTTCCGGCGTCTTTCTCACTCTTCAATATTTTTTATGCCTCGTTCCTTCCCCACTATTCCTCTTCCTTGCTGCCTTTTCCTTTGCCTCCTATGTTGATGGCGTCCTTCATATGCGTACACTCCTTGCAAAAACAAAATACAGGGAACACAATTCAATTTCCACTGGCTGAATAACCCATGTGGTCTCTTGTGTAATCTTCCCAGTGCAGTTAGCTGCCACAGAGATTCGGCCCAACCCATAGCCGCAGCTTCCACCTCCGGTGATAAAACTACCGCTAACTTTATCAACATAGCAGTCAAATAAAATTGAATAAAACGTTATTTCAGCGCCACATCTTCGCGAAGACTTGAATTGAAAGCAGGACCGCAATGTCTTGAGTTGTGAACGTTACCCTAACGTATCCAGAGTGAGGTATCCCGTCTGCGCTATATTGTAACCCAGACAGAAAGCAGGGGAAGCCACTGCGTATAGTGGCTTCGATAACCATACAGTGAGTATAACGCTGTCACTATAGGAGCCACTCACTGCATCACATGTGCTGTCACTAGGAGCTACTCACTGCATCACATGTGCTGTCACTAGGAGCCACTCACTGCATCACATGTGCTGTCACTAGGAGCCACTCACTGCATCACATGTGCTGTCACTAGGAGCCACTCACTACATCACATGTGCTGTCTCTAGGAGCCACTCACAGCATCACATGTGCTGTCACTAGTAGCCACTCACAGCATCACATGTGCTGTCACTAGGAGCCACTCACAGCATCACATGTGCTGTCACTAGGAGCCACTCACTGCATCACATGTGCTGTCACTAGGAGCCACTCACTGCATCACATGTGCTGTCTCTAGGAGCCACTCACAGCATCACATGTGCTGTCACTAGGAGCCACTCACAGCATCACATGTGCTGTCACTAGGAGCCACTCACTGCATCACATGTGCTGTCACTAGGAGCCACTCACTGCATCACATGTGCTGTCACTAGGAGCCACTCACAGCATCACATGTGCTGTCACTAGGAGTCACTCACTGCATCACATGTGCTGTCACTAGGAGCCACTCACTGCATCACATGTGAACACTCACTGCTTCTACCGCCACAAGTGCATAATACCTTCCTCCACCCTCACTCAGAAAAGGAAGGGGAAGCAATCGTAGGATGACAATTTTTCTCACCGTCTTTATTAGATGAGCAAAGTTTTGTAAGTGCTTGACTTTTATGACACCAACATCTTGTAACCTAGTTACAGAACTTACAGTGCTACTGTTATTTCGAAATATATTTCCTCCGTAAAACTTGTAAGCTATTTAACACGATAAGTAGCCATCAGAGCCTCACTCAACTGGGTTACCTTTTCTTTGAGACACTTTGATCTGTCAGCGTTTTGTCTCCGTGTCATTGAATCAGTTTTAGAGACACGTTTTTAAAGAGAGTAACGGGAATATATGTCGCCTGTTCTTGAGTCATCCGAGCTCGTGCTTTATTTGCTCCCCGGTAAGTGTTCAATAGAGTTAAATACAACAGAGTGGAGGTTTTAGGGCTCTATTCAGGGGGAAGATGTTTTCTAGTGTTTTGGCTGGTTAAAATCATTGATTGGGGACATTACTTAATTTTAAACGCACTAAATGTTGAATCCTTTTGAATGCTGCATGTAGAACTTCATAATGCGTAACCTTGCATAAATCCAAACGATAGATTTTAAATTAAATTTAAAATACCTGAATTAAAATCGTCACGAAGACGTCATGAATATTTTTAAGATGTTAAAATCGTTAATTTGAAGCTTGATGTTTATGAAACTAGTCTACTTGATAATCGCAACAGCCTTACAATGATTCTTTCCCTAAGAGCGCAGTAAGGCCGCCTTTTAGATGCAAATAACTGTGTTAATCGCAACTCAAGCATATATAATCGAGTTTTATCCAATTTCAACGTTTCTAAACAGTTACGCTTTCCGCTCACGTGCTAAGCCTTGTCCAGTCGCCAGTCGTGCCCAGTTGTGCATGCCCACTAGACTGGGAGCCAATCGATAGATCAAATAAGTCAAAGTGGGTGATTAATGGGTGAGAAGTGGCCTCTGTAGGGTGCCTGGTGGTAGAACTACGTTGTACAATCACAGAACAGAACAAAATACTTTTTCGACGTATATTTGTTCAATTTTAGAAATTATATCCCCTAAAATAATTCTAGATTCGAAAATAATGCTATAATACCTAAACACTTTTAGTGCGTGTAACCCAATGTCTTGGGATGGTAATATCTAGAGTCAGACAATGCATTGGCTCTGCTGTCGTGATTGCAGAGGGGGGGGGGTAGGACTCGACCCCCCCACTATACTCTCTGACCACCTCCCCGATGCAGCTAGGCTCAACGTCGATGCGCACACTTGTGCGAGTGTGTGCGGGTGTGATAGGGGCGTAGTGGAGGGGATCAGGGTGCTCGATACCCCACTCTCTCCCAGAAATTTGAAACAGTCAATATTCATTATCTAATATAATTTACTCCTAACATTACATATTGTACTCTTTTGATGAACATTTTTAGACTGCCATCTAATGGCTCCAAATAAACAAATTAAACATATAAACCACACCCCTTATTTATTGAGGAGCAAGACCTGCCCCCCCTAAGCTGTCGAGTACGTCATTAAACACCACCAATAATAATAATTATACGAATCTGTTAACCCTCTCTTATGATGACTTTGGCAATCTTCTGATGACCCCAACTCTCTGGACTTCCGTTTGTCGATCTTGGCAATGATTTCTTTGAGATCGATTTTCGTTCTCGGTATATTACATTTACATTTCAATACATATTTTGTCAACTATAATCTACTTATTACATACATCTTGGAGGCGCAAATGACCCTCGCCGTTAAAAGCGCCTTAAATCCAAAAAATCCAAAATAGTAATAATAATAATAATAATAATAATAATAATAATAATAATAATAATAATAATAATAATAATAATAATAATAATAATAATAATAATAATAATAATAATAATAATAATAATAATAATAATAATAATAATAATAATAATAATAATAATAATAATAATAATAATAATTATAATAATAATAATAATAATAATAATAATAATAATAATAATAATAATAATAATAATAATAATAATAATAATAATAATAATAATAATAATAGTAATAATAATGATAGTAATAATCATGGCTTTATTTACAGCGGAATACAAATTATTCCATCAGTGTAAATATAATAGAACCTGGAAATATGTGCATGGCATTAGTTTAGTTACATAGATAAAAGCAGGTATCAGACATAACAGTAAACATTAATTAATAAATTGTACACTAAAATTGCCAACAACGCAGCCCTATAAATAGGCCTGCCGAGTCATAGATAAAAGTGACAGAATTACGTTAGAACGAAATCTCCTAAAATAAGTATCAAGTAAAATACCGGAGTTATTTATTAAAGAGTTAAAATCAGCCTGAAGCCTTCGAAGACGAGAATACTTCAAAACGTCTATCCTGTTTTACATATAGAATGTCGGATGGCTTCTAGTTAGATACAAAGGTGGTACAAAGAAGTCTAAATGGCTGAGCAGTGGGGTGTCAAACAGATTATTGGCTATTTTATATAGAAACGCTTGCGCTTGTTTTCTAGTGTCACTATCTTATTATTAAAACAGTGTGTAATATAATCTCTCCTATGAAATTCAACTTTAAAATACATCATCTTTATGTACGCCTTCTGTACTTTCTCTATACTCTCAATCTTGGTGACGTGATAAGGGCTCCAGACAGCGCTGGCATACTCCACCTGTGGCCGAACCACGGCAACATACAAAGCTCTTCTGGTTGCAGGCCAAGCAGCTCATATGCTTTTGGAGTAATGGAATCTAGATGTTTATTGAAAGACAATTCGTAGGTTATCACGACACGAAGATCTCGAATAGATTGAACCCTTTCTAAGGCCACATCATTTGTGATGTAGTGAAATAAAATTACTTGTTTTCTTTTGTTGGTGAACGTAATTATTTTGCATTTTGCAACATTAAGGTCAAGCTTCTTCCACACCGAACACAATTCAGATGGACAAGCGATATCTTTATGGAGAAGTAAACAGTCACGTACGGTACCCACCGGACGATAAACCTTTAAATCGTCTGCATACATAAGACATTTAGAAGATTTAATGCAAGCAGGTATATCATTGATGTATAAGGTAAACAGTAAAGGACCTAAAATAGACCCCTGAGGGACCCCTGAGGTAACAATTTCAGAGTGAGATATTCGTACGTAAGCTGTTGCTTATTAATAGAGATCACTAGCCATAAATAGGTTTGTAATGGTAGCCCGTATATTTGAGCACAAAGCCATAATTCACATACATCGGATATTAGTTTACATGATATATCACCCAAGTTAAGATGTATGTATATTTACACTTCACATTAATTGCTATTATGAAGAGAAATGTTGCTACTACACAGTGATGTGTATCAAGGAATACTCACAAAGGTTTACTTGCTGTGCAAATACTTCATGTGTGATTATCTCGGTCGTTACTGGTGTGTGAATAGGGTCCCAATTAACTATATTTAATTATGCTTTTATAAATGGAAACTCCTGCCCAGGGACTGCTACCTTACTTATCGTGGTGGGCAGATTTGTGTGCTTTGTTGATCCCGAGAGCTATGCCGGCGGAAGCGTATGCTTCTGGTAGGGCCACCCTAGCCGGACCGGTCGAGGAGGAGAAGTCAGACGAAGTGCAGTCCACACCCCAATTCCCTTTCCCCCCTTTTCCTCCAAACAGCCCCATATTTCATCTTCATATATCACCCACTCATTGTCTCGATTAGCCTCGTTGCAAAAATATGAGACGTTAAGCCCAAATATCAATATCAATCATAAATGGAAACTGAGAAAAAATTATAATTTGCTCGCTCGCATTTTAAACGTGATTGCCTGATTGAACAATGAACATAAAGGCGGGACTGCCTGTTTTGACTGTCAACTTGTATGCCTGATTGAACAATGAACATAAAGGCGGGACTGCCTGTTTTGACTGTCAACTTGTATGCCTGATTGAACAATGAACATAAAGGCGGGACTGCCTGTCAACTTGTATACCTGACTGAACAATGAACATAAAGGCGGGACTGCCTGTCAACTTGTTTGCCTGATTGAACAATGAACATAAAGGCGGGACTGCCTGTCAACTTGTATGCCTGATTGAACAATGAACATAAAGGCGGGACTGCCTGTCAACTTGTATGCCTGATTGAACAATGAACATAAAGGCGGGACTGCCTGTCAACTTGTATGCCTGATTGAACAATGAACATAAAGGCGGGACTGCCTGTCAACTTGTATGCCTGATTGAACAATGAACATAAAGGCGGGACTGCCTGTCAACTTGTATGCCTGATTGAACAATGTACATAAAGGCGGGACTGCCTGTCAACTTGTATGCCTGATTGAACAATGAACATAAAGGAGGGACTGCCTGTCAACTTGTATGCCTGATTGAACAATGAACATAAAGGCGGGACTGCCTGTCAACTTGTATGCCTGATTGAACAATGAACATAAAGGCGGGACTACCTGTCAACTTGTATGCTGCCGATGTTTGGTCATATTAAACACGATAATCTGTATCATCGTTCGATATTCGATATTCAAAAAAACTAAAAACTATTATCCAATGGTTTGGTTTTTAAAAATCATGTTCGTAAAGCATTATATCGTTCTTCTCGGGCCTTTTTGAGACATTAAAAATCAGAAAAACGATTGAAAACGATTGATTTGGAATTATCTTTGATTGACGACATCGACCAAAGCTTGCGTATATAGCTCATCTTTTTACAACGCTTATATTAACTTGCCTTGTTTGTCTGGACGAAATCTTTGAATCGATATTCCACCTACTTCTAGATGTTCGATCAAGCTGAAATTTTTTACACAGACGTATTCCTGATGACAATACATGAATCAACTGTCATATTTACTAAATTGTCAACAAGTTCATCATAATTAATTAATTAATGTTTTACATGGAAATCGATGAATCTTTGAATCGATACTTCACCTACTTTGAAATGTCCGATAAAGCTGAAATTTTGTACACAGACGTATTCTTAATGACTTCACACGAATCGATTGTCATATTTACTAAATCGTCAATTAATTCATCATAATTAGTTAATTGATGTTTTATATGAGAATTGAAGTTTAACCCACTTCCCAACGTCAAATCGAGTTAACCTTTTTCACACAGACGTGTTCTTAATGACAATACACGAATCAATTGTCATATTTACTAAATAATCAATTAATTCATCATAATTAATTAATTAATTGATGTTTTATATGGAAATCGATATTTCACCCACTTTCCAACGTTGAACTGAGCTGAACGTTTTCACACAGACGTATTTTTAATGACAATACACGAATCAATTGTCACATTTACTAAATATTCAATGAAGCCATCATAATTAATTAATTGATGTTTTATATGGGAATCGATATTTCACCCACTTCCGAACGTCAAATTGAGCTCAAAGTTTTCACACAGACGTATTCTAATGACAATACATGAATCAATTGTCATATTTATTAAATAATTAATTAAACCATCATAATTAATTAATCGATATTTCACCCACTTCCCAACGTCCGATCGAGCTGAAATTTTCACACAGTCGTATTTTCTAAATGACAATATATGAATCAATGATCTGATTTACTTATTAATTAATCCACCATGATTAAATTATTAAACAATTAGCTTCATATGGGAAATTAGTCACAGCTAGTGAGGATGGGCCAACCACATGCAGGCATGGTTCGGGACTCAAATATCCGTGACGAAAGCATCGGATATGTTTCTATGCAGCAAGAATGTCAACACGCTCCACTTGTGAGTATGGTACAACCCCGTGCGGTGAGTCATTCACCATGTACGCATAGGTGCGTTCCCTTCGCGTGGTTCGACCTCACAGTTGATCGTTGGTGTTAGTTGGTGGTAGTTGGTGCTAGCGCAACTGCTGTTTTCTATCACGGTAGGAATTGATTGTTTTAATATAATATAATATAATATAATATAATATAATATAATATAATATAATATAATATAATATAATATAATATAATATAATATAATATAATATAATATAATATAATATAATATAATATAATATAATATAATATAATATAATATAATATAATATAATATAATATAATATAATATAATATAATATAATATAATATAATATAATATAATATAATATAATATAATATAATATAATATAATATAATATAATATAATATAATATAATATAATATAATATAATATAATATAATATAATATAATATAATATAATATAATATAATATAATATAATATAATATAATATAATATAATATAATATAATATAATATAATATAATATAATATAATATAATTCTCCCATAGCCACATAACCCCACTTTTCATAAGCATTATTGGCCGATCGCTGGATCGTGCATGAACGGAACTGTCCGAAATTCAAGTTTGCAATGCGAGCACGCTAGTTTGCGAGTGAAGTTAACAAGTACAAGTACACAAGTATGCAGTCTTCTAAATTTGGACACGTCCAGTGAGCATATATTCGATTGCAAGATTCTTTAAGACTAAAAAGTATAAAATAATATTACATGAAAAAAATACTTTTTTTAAAAAACAACGCTTATATTAAAATGCACTAAAAAGTAAAAAATAAATTTTCGCCCAACAAATTTTTGCCTAACTCGGAAAATAAAAGCGTTGGGCGCTTTCGGTATTGACATAGATAGCAATATTCTGCTGTTTATGCAGGAAAAGCGCCCAACGCTTTTATTTTCCGAGTTAGGCAAAAATTTGTTGGGCGAAAATTTATTTTTTACTTTTTAGTGCATTTTAATATAAGCGTTGTTTTTTAAAAAAAGTATTTTTTTCATGTAATATTATTATTCAGTACTCAATCAAGATCGGTAAAATAGTAGTACTGTGATACTATTTCACCGATCTTGGTATTTGTTGTGTTAGTTGTGTTTGTTGACATACGTTTCACCGAAAAACTGAATAGCAATACCTTATTATCAATATCTAATTAATTTATTATTTTTCACAACGTTTCACCCTGCTATCACAATGCTCCTCGCCCGAACTTCGGCTCCCTTGTAATATATGGTACAGCTCTCACCAAGTGTTGCTTCTCACAATGTTTCACCCTGCTATCACAATGCTCCTCGCCCGAACTTCGGCTCCCTTGTAATATATGGTACAGCTCTCACCAAGTGTTGCTTCTCACAACGTTTCACCCTGCTATCACAATGCTCCTCGCCCGAACTTCGGCTCCCTTGTAATATATGGTACAGCTCTCACCAAGTGTTGCTTCTCACAATGTTTCACCCTGCTATCACAATGCTCCTCGCCCGAACTTCGGCTCCCTTGTAATATATATGGTACAGCTCTCACCAAGTGTTGCTTCTCACAATGTTTCACCCTGCTATCACAATGCTCCTCGCCCGAACTTCGGCTCCCTTGTAATATATATGGTACAGCTCTCACCAAGTGTTGCTTCTCACAATGTTTCACCCTGCTATCACAATGCTCCTCGCCCGAACTTCGGCTCCCTTGTAATATATGGTACAGCTCTCACCAAGTGTTGCTTCTCACAATGTTTCACCCTGCTATCACAATGCTAATAATGAAAGCTGTTTATACATGGTATGGTCGGAGACAGGCCGCCCGCGAGGGAGGTCTATTAGTCCATTACTATTTATACTGGCTTGCAGGTGTTGCTTTGCAGGTGCTCGTTTCTCATTCATCGCTAAGAACGCTAACAGCGTCTTGTTAATGATCTTGGTGGTCCTCTCCAAAGAACCATACGACACCTCGCTCAAGCTTTTTTTAGATGAAAACTGAGGAAATTGTTAGTGTTTGTAATTTTAAAAAAGTGCCTTCGGGAGCATTACCAGATCTGTCAGCAAGTGGCGTGGAATGATGCTACATACATTCTTTTTTGAAAGATCATCATTTGGAATTTCAATAATCCAGTGAATATGACAATGTGTGAGAAGGTCTTAAATGTCAAGCGGCTACCAGCAAAATGTGCACTAACACGTAAAACAACCCTTTAGTATCTCATTCATTTCTTATCACTCTCCATTACATTTGCTATAATGACCTTTTTGGGCACATTCGCTCGGCGGCTGAGTCGTGTTTTGTCTGCTCCTACTCTCCGTGGTTACAAGGGGATATAAACAAAATAACACGGCAACACAAGACCTCTATGGAGAAATGGACCGAAAATGCAATAGAGTTTCACTCCATTTGGCAAAAAGCCGCACCGATGTACGCTCGCGTGCACACAAAACTAGCCCACCTTTCTGCGAATAGTCGCAATCTTGTGATAAATACTCATTTCTATTTCAAAGTAAATTCTGAACGAAATACTTTTCGGGATCTCAGTTTTGGCAATGATTCCAATGTTTCCGTAGTTAAAATATTTGTGGCTATAGCATGTGTATTGCTGATGGAGAGCCGTTGCGAGGGTAAGGCGCTTGCTTGCCAATGATCACTCGGAAGCTGTAATTGCTTTTTCT
Source organism: Isoperla grammatica (assembly GCA_945910005.1). Classification (NCBI taxonomy): domain Eukaryota; kingdom Metazoa; phylum Arthropoda; class Insecta; order Plecoptera; family Perlodidae; genus Isoperla; species Isoperla grammatica. The sequence continues at coordinate 35,652,671 of OX246745.1, forward strand.
ATTGATTTCCGAGCTCTACGTCTCATATTCATGCGATAGAACTTTCAATATAGGGAACAGTTTCAAACCTAACTTGTACGCGAAGACTTACATCCTGTAAAATATACAGCTATTATATTGACGATACTTTAATAGTTATTGTAATTATAATTGCACAATGATTTCTCTCCAAATAATACAATTTTGGTTTCCTCAAAATATTTTCGGAGATTTGCCTCCAAGTATTAAAATGAGATATGTATCTTTAATCATTAAGGCCACGTAGGAGGACATTTTTAAATTTTTGTTTTCTGTCAAAAATAAACAATTGTGAGGAGTGAGCCTTGCAAAGGTCCTACACAATCTTCAAGTCTTAAAACAATGTTTAACCAGGCATACTGTCAATATTAAGTTTTACATACCATTAGCGATAACGATAAATTTGTGATCGCTAATATTTTCTATTGCGTGAACACACCTTTATTTATACGATGAAGTTTGGTCTCCATCATTTTTTGCTTAATATACGCATTCTTTGTGCGCTGGTACAAAATACTCATTTGTACCGATGCACGATCAATTTTATTATGTGCAAACTGTTCAAGAAATGGGTTTTCCAAATTTCAGTGAATATCAAATTTAAACCTTCACAAATTCATCTTACTCGTTAATTCTGGGTCAGCACACCATAAATGTAAAACGTATTAGTAGCGTATCAATGTACGTATTTAATTAAATAATGCAATAGTTGTGTTGATTCTAGTTGTATGCAGCGCCGATTGAAGCGTCGGACAAGACAGATGTGCAGTGCCTACAGTAATTAGATGATCGGGTCGCTACCAAGCGAATCGCACCATTTATCACAAATGAGACTTCACCTAGTCTAAATCTATCTGTGAACTGGCGTCACGCCAAACAACTTGACATTCTGACGATTATTTTCTTTATCAATTTATCGTGTAAATTGGCGTGAAAATAAATAAATTGCAGGAGAATGATTTTTCCTTTAATGGATCTTCATTGGGAATTAAAATCGTCTTGGAATGAGTAACGAAATCGTGTTGAAAGAACCTTTCAGTGCACCACCTCCTACTTTGTACGTCATCCTTACCTTCCCTTAATATCCGTTACCATCTTCGTCGATGAACGCTTCGTAATTCAAGTGTATCATGTTCCCATATATGACGTCATTACGTTCACTTTCACCAACACGACGAGATTTTTCTGGGACTATACCGGTACAGTCCATACCACAAAGCGGTACTACTTACTTGCTAAACAACTCGGCACCTGCACCATCATTGTTTCTGGGACTGTACTGGTAACAACGAGGGGTACAGACAATACTACAAATATTTCAATTGCCACGTTTCTAGAAATCCAACAAGTACTTTGTTGCTACTGGGACTGTACTGGTCACAACCTGAGGTAAATTCAATGCAACAAATCTTTTAATTGCAAAGTATTGTGTTCTTTCTGGACTGTACTTGTCACAACAAGGAATACAATCAATGCAACACAGCTTCTTATTGTTACGTTTCTCAAAATCCAACAATCACTGTGCTGTTTCTGGGACTGTATTGGCCACAACGAGAGGTACAGTCAATACAATAAAGCATTTATTGGCCACGTTACTTGAAGTATAACACGTACTGTGTTGTTTCTGGGACTGTACTGATACACAGCGGTGCAGTGAGTCCAGGGGCAAGGTTTCAATTTGGCTAGTGACCAAAATCTCGTTACTTCCCCCTCCATCCCACCCTCACCCCCCTCCACACCTCCTCCGCGCGGGAGGTGACGGTGCCGGCCCAAGAGCCACTGATAACGGGCATTATTTGTGTGCAAAGTTGCTTCACTCCCATTCACGAGGGTTTTAGGACTTGACGTAGTTGCCTCTTGCCCTCCGCTTGTCCGCTTGTCAGAGCAACAGAATCAATGCAGACTGTGGTGTTAAAAGGTGGTGTGGCGTACAAATGTTCTTATGATGTGTCACATGTGTTTAAGAGTAAAATAAACGCGACTGTTAAATTGTCTGTCAACGCGTTTCTTAGACTTTAGGGTAGAGTATGACGTAAAATTGCGTCGAGGCAACTACTGAGATTTGACTTTACAATTGCGCTCGCACTGTTTTGGATGAGTTACATTTATGAAGCCAAGTGAAGGCATGTGATAGCTTGGTATTTTGGGTGTGGTGACCTCCCTAGGATGTATAAGCCTGTCAGCAAGTCGACTTACTCTTGAGACTAAGAATAAATGACTAGACTACATGACGATAATGTCCATTTGCCACCTATAGTTCTAAATTCACTTCGCTACTTCAATGGAATACGATTATAGACACATGTGGAGACGGTAGTTTTTAATTTCACTAATCTCCTTTACTTGTTTGACTTGTGTACGTTGTATGTATGTGAAGTGTTTGACTTGTGTACGTTGTATGTATGTGAAGTGTTTGACTTGTGTACGTTGTATGTATGTGAAGTGTTTGACTTGTGTACGTTGTATGTATGTGAAGTGTTTGACTTGTGTACGTTGTATGTATGTGAAGTGTTTGACTTGTGTACGTTGTATGCATGTAAAGTGTTTGACTTGTGTACGTTGTATGTATGTGAAGTGTTTGACTTGTGTACGTTGTATGCATGTGAAGTGTTTGACTTGTGTACGTTGTATGCATGTGAAGTGTTTGACTTGTGTACGTTGTATGTATATGTTAAGTGTTTGACTTGTGTACGTTGTATGTATGTGACGTGTTTGACTTGTGTACTGTGAAGTGTTTGACTTGTGTACGTTGTATGTATGTGAAGTGTTTGACTTGTGTACGTTGTATGTATATGTGAAGTGTTTGGCTTGTGTACGTTGTATGTATGTGAAGTGTTTGACTTGTGTACGTTGTATGTATGTTAGTTAGTTAAGTCTTTATTTAGCATTTGGAAGCTATTAAATTACATTATTTACAACATGACAAAATACAGTATTAAACACGTATCATAATAGGACATCATAATGTATACAATATACTAGTAAAGTGTTTGACTTGTGTACGTTGTATGTATGTGAAGTGTTTGACTTGTGTACGTTGTATGTATATGTGAAGTGTTTGGCTTGTGTACGTTGTATGTATGTGAAGTGTTTGACTTGTGTACGTTGTATGTATGTTAGTTAGTTAAGTCTTTATTTAGCATTTGGAAGCTATTAAATTACATTATTTACAACATGACAAAATACAGTATTAAACACGTATCATAATAGGACATCATAATGTAAACAATATACTAGTAGAGTGTTTGACTTGTGTACGTTGTATGTATGTGAAGTGTTTGACTTGTGTACGTTGTATGTATGTGAAGTGTTTGACTTGTGTACGTTGTATGTATATGAAGTGTTTGACTTGTGTACGTTGTATGTATGTGGAGTGTTTGACTTGTGTACGTTGTATGTATATGAAATCTTTGACTTGTGTACGTTGTATGTATGTGGAGTGTTTGACTTGTGTACGTTGTATGTATGTGGAGTGTTTGACTTGTGTACGTTGTATGTATGGGAAGTGTTTGACTTGTGTACGTTGTATGTATGGGAAGTGTTTGATACATAGGCACTTTTCTCCTTTAAACACGATTTCCATATTCTGCGCGTTTTCGCCTCTTTCTTCCCTTAGGTTTTTTGTGTTTTTGCGTATCGTTCTCACGGAGTGCTGTATTTATTGAAAGGGAGCATATTTAGGCTCGGGGTGATTTATCGATACAAGGTCTGCTCGTGCTGCAAATGCAAGGGACTTAAACGCTGTTTGGATCGTTTCAGCTGTACGCATGGAGTACTGTTGTGCGTTTAACGTAATATTATCTTGAACGTTTTGGTTCTAACGTTAGTAGAGCCATACCTAACTCTATAGTTTTCCTTCGTAATTCAAACGCGTATGTCTGAATACATCAATATTGTTTAATTATGTGATTTTTTTATGCTGTTGTAGACCGCGTCTTGTTGAACATATTATTGCACAATTTTTATATTGTGAAGGTCAATGTGTAGTTTATTGTGTTTAGTTTTCTTTGCATTGCCTTACTACAATACTCCTCCTTTGTTAGTTGTGTTATGTTCTTATTGTGTTCGAACGTTCTATTGGTGCATTGTTTACTGGTGTATGGAGTGTGTGGCATCAATCTTTGATGTACTTTTGATTTTAATTTACTTGTAGAATCTCAAAACTGCTCTTATCCGGCAGATGAAGAACGATATTTATTTTTATTTATTTTATTGTAATTAAGGCCAGTGTAGGGCACAATGCCCTCTTTAGCCTGATGAGTGATGATTGATGAATGATAATGGGGAAGGGAGGAGGGGAAGCCTGGTACCGGCACGTAGCCTACTCCTGTCGAAAAGTACCAAGGGGACCATCGGCTTTACGTCCCATCCGAAAGGACGGTGTAACTTTGACCAGTCATATATGTTCCTCCACTAACCTGGACTGCCGAGCAGTTGACGAGAAGAACGAAGCTGTTACACAAGCTTTCGAACCCTCCAATCTGCTCTAACCAACGGTAACTAGTGTTTCAGAGGTGAGTGGTCACCCATCCACCTCCTGACCTAGCCCGAGGTTGCTTAACTTCGGTGTTCGTATGGGAACCGGCTAAGCGACCGCGGCTAAACCGTTGGCTGAAGAACGATAGCCGTTTAGACTGCATATGAGCGATGAGTCCGACTAGCAATCCGAGACATAATATACCGTTTATCGGTCATTATTTCAATCTATGATAATAATAATTTTTGTAGGAAACATAGCCAGGGCCAGTGCATGTCCCTCTTCAGCTGACTAACTAGGTATTGCGGCATTTTGAGTCGTTGGGAAGGAATGTCCGATGGGCTGATAATATGACTCAAGCCTAGCATTCGTATTGTGAGTTGTGACTGAGGAAAACTTCGCAAAAAAATAAAATCTTCAGTCAGGATTGCAGATAGCCGGCATCGAACCGGCAACCTCCCGATTTACAGCTTTGCATCTTGCCGCTAAGCCACCTCTATCGGTTCAATGTTATGATTGCAAATTTGGATTTGAATTTATACTTCTAGCGTATATATAGAAGATGGGCTTGAAATGGATGGATGATACAGACACAATCATGAGACTTATTCTGAAGCTCGCCGGTTCGATATCTGGTACCGAACATAGAGCTGAATGATTTGTATGTGTTACTGAGTCTGGGATCGATAAATATTCCGGGGGCGTTCCCTCGTAGATGTTATGTAATACCCTTATGACAGAGCGCAACATAGAAGTGATGTTTACTTGTAAGAAAACCCCGAATTCGCATATTGTGAGACGAGCGAGCTCACTAGCCCCGCAGATGACCGACTTCCTTTCTTAACGCGCCTCCCCCCCCACCCCGCTAGCCAACAAACCTCCCTCGACTCAAGGCTAGTCTACGTAGATGTTTAAGAACTAAGAATTTGTGATTAACAATTTGTTATTTAGGTTGGTTGTACACACAAAACTTTAGAATTAAAGACTTCGGACGAAGATGCGACACTTTGCAATGTTAGTATCTTTGACTTTGGAACTCTTTGGCGAGTCCGCGGCCATCTTTATCCATTTATTTGTAGGTTATGAATTTGTTTAGTAGTACTTGTCTTGACCCTGGTGGTCTACTGAACTAAAGAACCTCATTTGACTCCGCTTTTCACTGGTGAATTAAGGATTTGTTACTTGAGTTGAAAGTTGGTCAACTCTGTGGGTCACAAGTATCAAGTGACAAGTCTTTAATTCTTATGTGAACGCATTCATGTGTTTTGTAAGTTTCAACTTTGTAAATCGCAAGTTGTAAGTTCTTAAAAATCTACGTAGACCAGCCTTCAGCCACATTGGCGCCGGGCATATGGCTGGACGACCGACCTTTCAATTAACTACCTGTGAGACCAAGCTGCTGAAACTGTCATAGGAATTTTTGAGGTACTCTTCTAGCGCTACCTATAGGTCGTTCAGACTACTAAGCCGAATTAGTTCTGGTGGCGCGTTATAGGTTTCGCTGCTTTCACGGCCTCTGATTGGCTTCTGAATTTCGACCGAGAATAATAAATCTGATTGGCTAATAATTTTAAAGTATAAACAGCTCAACTGTCAACAAGTGTTTGAGCGTTTTGATGGATCCTGTCAATGCTGCGTTGAGAAGAATGCTCAATTTACGGTAAGTGTTTGTTATTTACCAATATTTGTTTGTGCAAAATGTGTGCCTAGATCTTCAGCCAATAGCCACGCCAAAGACTATGCCTAATATAGATAACCTGGCGTGTAAGACATGCCAACAACGCGTACGGTTGGACAATGCTCTTGCTAGGCTAACTAGATATCACTATTCAATTTATATTTAATATTGGTTCTCTTGAACGTATGAAGCATCCGCTAGGGTATATATTATTATAGCCTTTGATATGAAGCAATGAAGGCTTTGACAGCAACTAGGAGTTAACCTGGCTGCTAGTGTAGGCCTATAGCGATGGTAGGCCTACTAGGCCACTAGCCTAGAACTACAAATAAATAGGCCTAGGAGGGCCTAGGCCTATACCTAGCCCAGCTATTTTGTGGCTTTTTCTAATAATGCTTATAATAATTATGTGGGCCTATTTCACTTCATTCTAGTAAGGTAGTAGGGTGGGGTAATTTGTAAGAACAGCGTAAGAGATTCAACATTGGGTGGTAGGTAACGGTTCAACTTTTGTAGGCTAGATCGTGCTTTAGGCCACATTTAGGTTACCCTAGGCCCCTAGCCCTTGACCACACAAAGCATGTAATTTCACAAAGACATGGCATGTTGCTAATTATTCTAGGCTACCTGTATAGGCTACCGTGTATGTGTATAGGCCTATAAAGTTGAAATGGAGGTAGGCCTAGGGTACATGCAAATGGTCAAAAATGCCTAGGCCCTAGCCCTAGGTTGAGAAAACTGTAGTTAGGTAGCCCCCTAGGCTACCCCAAGTTTGAAATATTCCATTAAGCCTACTATCTAATCCTGGTGTACACTTGTGTCCCCCCACCAATTAATTTGAATTGCTCATGTAGCTGTAGAAAAAAGAATACGGCCTATACAGCTGACCAAGTTTTGATGATGTGAATCACAAAGTTACATTTGGGCAGAAATGTTACATTTTAATACATAGTGGGATTATATTTGCTGGCTGTGGTCTAACTGTATTGTTGTTTTATTCTAGACGATCGTCTTGAGTCGAGCAGTATGCTTACTGGGCCGAGTCCATAGCGCCTGAGACTAGCGGTATGCATATTTGATGTATTTTATAATTACCTATATAAACCTGTAACTGTAGACCACCCAAAGAAAAATAATACTCAACAAAGCAATGTTGACTGCCAGTGCCATGTAGTCTAGCATAAGGCCTACTTGCATAAATTCATAATCATAGGGCCTGCCGATAGTTCTTATTTCATCTGTGTTTGTTATTGATGACTAGCATGCTAGGCTACATGTGTTAGATGACATGTGATCAATGGGGGGAGGGGACATATTTTAAACAAAACAATTAAGATTTTGTGTTGGGATTCTTAACAAATATTTCTTGTTTCCTGTTTCTAATTAATGGGACATTATTTTATGTGCTACTTCTAAGTACCTTTTGTTGTTTAAGTCGCGTTTACACAAAATGATTAATGTTTAAGGTTTATGGTTTAAGCAAGTTCAGGCATATGATTATGATTTACGTGTTAGCGTTCACACAGTGTCGTAAGGTGTAATGTTTAATGATGAGTGTTTAAGAGTAGTTGAACAAGATCGAACTACTGTCGTAAGGCTTACGACCATCCAATCAACGTTCGTTACGTAGTCGCAGATCTTTCAAAGAAATATATAGCGGCGGGGACAACGTTACGATTTAAACATTAAACCTTAAACCATACACCTTAGGCCTACGACTTACACATTAATCATTTTGTGTAGACGCGCCTTTACTTTTATTAAGTTTAAATGTGCCTCAACCTTGTGCTGCTTATACTGTCGCTACATACCGGTACTGTGTGTTGTACTGCAAACAGTAGGCCCTACTCAGCAAGCCCACATTATTTCGCTGCCCAAAAGATAAAAATAGCTGCATCGCATGGATAGTACATGGATAGTACATGGTAATAAGGAATTTATTGGATTAGATACCTCACAAGTAACCAATTTACAAATGATCTACAAAATCACTTCATTTGGAATGCATTACCATCAATATTTCATCATGATTTTAACATCCATCTGAAAATGAAGACATAATCCTAGATTGTCACTTATAAGTGAAGACATTCCAGCTTAGAGATCTGCACGGGCCCAAATATAAAAGCCCGGCCTGGCCCGGGCCCAGTATTTCAAGCCCAGGCCCGTACTGAGTAAGCTAATCAAAGCCCGGGTCCGGCCCAGGCCCGCCTGAAGTGTAAATTGGCCCGTAAAAGCCCGTTCAACTGTTAAAGTAGCAAGTTGATTTCCATTGTATTTGGCAAGGAATACTAACAACAGGGTGGGAACAAAACGGAAATTAGATGAAACCAAATTCTAGTAACTATTGCCAGTGACAGTATACAACACAAATGCTGTGACCGGAAGTTTAGGCCTATACTATTTCGGATTTGATTTAAGTTTTGGAAATGTTGGTAAAATAACATTACTTTTCTTTCATTAAAATTAAAAAAAAATAGAAAAGCCCGAAAAATCCCGCCTCGTTCAGTGATATGTAGGCCCAGGCCCGTCTTAATAAACATATCGAGGCCCGTACCCGGGCCAAGCCCGCGGGCCAAGCCCGTACCCGTGCAGACCTCTATTACAGCGATCAATGTTTGCATAGGCCTACCATTTTTCAACAAAGATACCAATACCACCTGTCAATAAAAAGTTTAAAATCCACTTTTACTTGAACCTAAATCCATTTTGTTTCTTTACAGGATAATCGACCAGTTCCAGAACCTTAGAAGAAAAGGTTGTTTATTGCTGTTTAGGTTAGAGAATACTTGCTGAGCCTGAGAGTGTACATTTCATAGAGATTTATTTAACGTTTAGGCCAACGTAAAATTCCCTTTATTAAATTCATTTTTGTTTAACTGAATTATTTTAGATTAATATGGCCTAGGTTTAATGTGTTTCTGTTTATTGATACTTGCTTAATAATTGCAACTTAGTAACTGCTAGACCTACATGATAGTTGATTCTTACCATTAGGCCTACATTGTTAAGAATAGCCTAATATCATTGTATTGCATTTTAACTGGCATATTTTGTCTATTTCTATTAATAAAAATAGTATAAAATAAGATACTTTACCTATTTGTATAATCCTATCATATCCTCATTTATAATTTAATTTTTCAATGTTAACAGTGCTTTAAAATTGCTAAAATGTTTTCCATATTGTGTGATTTAACAATAATGGAATATTGAACATGGCTTTCCAGGGCTGTTTGTCCACATACCCTGCAGAACTCCAGATATCTGTCTGTTAAAAATGCTTAAAGTGATCACAAGGTAAACAGAATTATATGTCTTTCTCAAGAGAATTCAGTGCTTTGATGAATGTTTCTTTGTTCCAATAAATATTTCCTCTTATCAAATGTTCTTAATTTCAGTGTGAAATGTTTGTTGCAAAAACACAATACCCACGTTAAAAGAACAAATTATGAATGATTGAAATATTTATTGGAACAACACACATTCATAAAAAAAGTGCACTGAATTCTCTAGTGGGTGACATTTTTTGGTACTATTTTAAACAATTAAAACCCATATAAATTGGGTGTTCTGCAGGTGTTTTATTTAATTTCAAAACTATTTTTAAACGTGGTAAATAATGGTGCCAAGAATTAATTAAGTTACCCTCAATAAAAATAAAATTAAATAAACAGAAAACCCCTGCGCGCTGGTGACAGCTCAGCAATTTGAATCTCCCGCCTAGTAGTTCTGGTGGCGCCCAAGAGATAGCGCGCAAGCGCTTCTCAAACAGTGGCAGAGCTGTACATATTACAGTTGCGCATCTTACCCGACAGGGTATATCTTACTATCTTTGTGTGAGACACTTGAGTGAGCTCGGCTATTTAGCCGGCTCATAAATGAAATATTTCAAGTCTATGAAATATGTCATTTGCGTACTTACTGTAAAGCGTTAGCGTTGCCGGCAAATTCCCAGTTTAACAAAGCAGATGGTAAGTGAATTTAAAAAATGTCGTTTTAGTAATGAAATAAAAAATTCATTGACAAAGCATACGTAAAATGACTCATTTTAATTAAATACATTAATTTAAACTACACGGTGACGGTTTTGAGAGACCGTTTTCCAGGCATCCACAGTTGTTGCTCTTCGAGATCCGTAATGCATGCCGGTTGCTCTAACAGCTCTTACTTCAGCCAAACTACCAACGCAACTAATTGGTTAGACACTTAAAATCCAAATGATACTACTTATTTACAACTTCCAACTCAAAGAAGTGTTGTACGACTTGTAAATCTAAAAACCTCAATGTCTTCTCGATTGTCGGCATAACAACCCTAAGACCCATCCAAAATTCAATTTAACTTTTATACTTCCTCGGTAAAGTAGTTTTCCTTATTCAATTCCCAATTCACGTTTGTTCTTTATGTCTACGTGATTTCGACAGACGGAAGATATATCAATCTGATTGTTCGATAACCTCGCACCAACGAGATACTCAAATCTTATTGGCCAATTCTAATTTGACCTTGAAAACTGATCATGCAATGACTAAGCGACAGAAACATGATATAGCAACTTACTAGCTCAAGTTAACTCCGCAACACAGGTATAATAAGTTGGCAACAAAGTGGAAGTGGTGGGGGGGAGAGACAGAGAACTGTTGCACCCCGTTAAAAGGGCGCCAATAAAACAAAGTCCAGATGCTGTGGTCTTAACGTGTGGACGTGTCCGAATTAAAAGTCTAAGGTCTAAGTCTAAGTCTTGGTCTAAGTCTAGGTTGAAATTATTTAGCATGTTCTAACTCTAATTCTAAGTGGATTTCGGACAGTACTAAACCTATTGCAGAGCCACCTATTGGGAGAAATTTAACGTAGAGTTGAAGCATTGGTTATAGAAGTAAATATGAACGACGAGAGAAGAAAACTGATTTACAGTAGGCCTAGGCCTACTTCAAATCAGATTTTATTAGCTAGGCAAGCCTACCTGTCTGCCTTTTGAGGTTAGGAAATGTAAAAGTATTCATTTTCCAGTATTGATGCAGGTTTGAGGCTCTAGAGTAGGCCTATCACTGTTTACATTATACAATAATACTACAGGTATGTACATAATATACTTAATTTACATTTTCTTTTTCCGTCTTCCTTCTCGCAGCTGTTTTTTTTTGTCCGCCATTTTTAGACTTATAACGAGCGTGCACTTTCGATTGCTAGGTCTAAACTTCGATTTAGACCTAGACTTAACGATTTCGTACAGTACTTCATATGTCACCGATGATTGATGACGTCAAATTTAGACTTAGACCTAGAGTTAGCAATGATAAAGAGGAATTCGGACACGTCCTTAACGCTACGTACATCTGTGCTATTATAAAATGCTAATCGTTGACACACAAAGAACACCAAGTGTCTTGGTAATTCTTTTCCCTTACGCTCGAGTGTTTAGCACAACAGCTAATATTCGCGGCCACACACTTACAAAGAAAGCCTCCTTAGTTTCCAGCACCATTTCAAGGAAAAACAGCATCCACGCATTAATCCCACCACCTCGAGGGAGCCGACGCAGCTAGTGGAATGTAAACACGAGACGAGACGTATGCAGGGGACCCTTTGTTGACACTAAACGACACAACACACTAACCAAGGCTTGGCCACGTTCTGCCGCTTTATTCATCCAAGATACATCTAGTAAATGTGTAACACACCTATATTACATTATTATTAGCTATTGACATAGCAAGTAACCTTACAGTGATATT
>OX246745.1:35669581-35714581 GCA_945910005.1 Isoperla grammatica
GGTTTCAAGACTGTCCGAAGGCCGCCTTCCTGGGACACCGTCTTGAACGGATGGGATTCAAGACTCTGTATATACTGCTATCGGCGTAAGATACAAGGTGTTGTCGTCACGGATTATGTAATAAACGATGCCAGGTAACAAGTCATTTCCCCTCCACCTTACCACCTCCACTCGGTACCAGCTAAGCGCTCGTGAGAGAGCAATGCAGGGAGGGTTGCTGTAGATCGCAGACGTCATTGTTAAAAGTAGCAATCTTTTGATGTAGTTAAATGTTACAATTAATTTTCTCAATTCCTTTTCAGATATAAGGAATAATCACGAAGAATTGGTATTAAATTAACTTTAAATGTTAAAAATAGCTTGAAAACCATCAATTTTATAGCAATGGTCTCATCATCATTTTAATTTTCAGACTGAGCCAAAATTGTTAATACTCAAGGTATTTTAAAAATTCAAATTGTGTTTGTGTTTATTCTATATATCTGAAAAGTAATTGAGAAATTGTAACATTTAAAACTAAACTGTAAAGATATAGTTTGTTCTACTTTAGTTTTGTGAAATAAAGTCGTTTAAACACCGGCGTTTCCGCCATTTCTTGGTATCGAAAGCTATTAATGGCTGCAGTGCCCGTGATCGAGAGGCGCGCACGATTTTCGTGATGATAAATATAATGGTATTTGGGGTTAACGTCCCCTATTTTTGCAATTATTGCTAGTTGTCATCCCCGGGATGAGTGTTCAACGTTTAATAGCGTTACCGAGCTGTACATAATTGCATTTAAGAGCTACGATCGTTCAAACGTACAATTTTCAACGATATCGAACGTTATCTACACAAGCTACATGATTGCAGATTGCAGTGCAGGCAGAGATTGAAATGGATTGTCGTACGATCGCGTCAAGGCCGCCAGTGTCGGCACACAAGACAGATTTCCATTCAATCAGTCCATCCGGCCGCCCTGAGATCGTCGTGAAGCAACAATCCGCCGTGTGTAGACGTGTCTATGACGTCACGCACCGTACAAGTCATCATCACAGAGCGTTTTCGTTCCCACTCAACAACAACAATGACAGTTTAAATCGTATATTAACTATGACAAAAATACTTAAGAACAGTGTTACAATGTTCTAATAACCACTTATTCGTCAAATATCATGTTTTCTCCATGGCAACCGCAATATATGCAAAACCTTGGAAATCTCTAAATAGTTTACTTGCTAAAAACAACTTTCATATTTGTTGGTTGCAATATCGGCCCTAACACTTGAAACATAATAATATGTTGGAACAACCTTTTTCTAAATTTAATGTTAGTGAGAAGATAGTCGTATTATGGCAGTTCTCTTGTCTTACTTGTCATTGGGTTGGTGCTCAATTCAGTCCAATGGCCTACGTCGCACCAACAGTATGAACCTGCATCATTATGGTAATATTATATATATATATATATATATATATATATATAAAGAAAGGATACATTTTACGGTTAAACCAATCTAAATTTTATTTTTAATGATAAGTCAACGTTTCGACGACTTTAGCGTCGTCTTTTTCAAGACATACAAATATACAAAAACAAATAAATAAAAAACCACAACAACCAAAAAACACTTGCATATAAAAACGAAAACACTGCCACAGCGATACATCACTGGGTAGCTGCTCTAGCAAGCTCCTTGAATTTGCTTCTGGTTATGGGACCCCCCTGAGACACTGCTGGAACTCTTTGTCTCTGAGAATGGTCAGCAACAGGCTGATTGATGGCTGGGAACACCTGCTGGACTTTAAGGTTAGCCACAATCGGTTTCCAAGCCGAAGGTAGTCTTTGAGCGTCATCTCGCTTGTTCAGGTTATGAGGCCGCTTCTCAATCTCAATTGCTTCCCGGATTAACCTCGCTCGAAGATTGTCCACTGAAGCAAGAAGCCGTACCCCGGCAAAGTTAATGTTATGTCCTTCCTTTATTGTATGTTGTGCTAGAGATGACGTTGACTGGCCTTGGTCCACAGCAAGTCGGTGTTCTTGAACTCGCTGCGATAATTTTCTACTTGTTTGACCAATGTAACTGTGATGACAGCCATTACAGGGTATCTCATATACTCCTTTGTTTTCTAAAGGAATCACATCCTTACAAGTTCCCACCATTTCGCCAATTTTCTTCTCGGTATTGTATATATATATATATATATATATATACACACATTCGTGATTCATCTTCCCAATTTCAATCCGGATTGAAAACCAACTCGACAAAAATATAACATTTTTTTAAACCTCCGAAATATATATTTTACTAAAATCAACAACGTCATTCGAGTCTTCATCATAATATCTTCGCCGAGCACTGAGCAGTTATATATAAATATTTATTGTCAGAACAAGCACGTCTAGCTATTTATGTTGCCCCCCCCCCCTCCCCCTCCCCCGCCGACCCTATAAAGCAGTACGCCCAAAACGTTTTCAAAGCAGCAGAGCAAACGAACCAAATCCTTGCGTTCAGTTCATTCATTTGAGATTTGTGAATATAATTTATTGCTCAACGGCCAAGCTCTGCTTAGTTATGACAGCTGAGATTTGGCTTCACTGGGAGTCCAAAACATCTCCCGAAAAACGTTTAATAATTGTAAAGATAGCGTGTTTGACATAATCCGGTGTAGGGTACACTGTAACAATTCCATCATCCACAGAGGTAGCCCTGTGATAGCAACCGAGATTGTCTTGAGAGGTCACGCATGCCGTTGTATCCACCCAGTAGAGGTTGCTGCAACCGAGATTGTCTTGAGAGGTCACGCACGCCGTTGTATCCACCCAGTAGAGGTTGCTGCAAATCAAATGGCGCAATTTACGTATTTCCGTGTAAACATTGGGTAATATCGTTCAGCTTCTGTGTCCAAGCTCAAACATGCACAGCAGTTCCCAATCAGAATGACACGTCCGCAGTAAGTTGTGGATGTATGCGTACTAGTTAAGACGCTTTGCAAGTATAGCCGAGGTGGGTGTTGGGAGGTGGAAGTTGGGAGGTGATAGGTGGGGGCGGGGGTGGAAAGGGTTATGGGGATGAGTGCGGGTAGGCTCAACATCGCTCCCATGGGAACTTCGGCAATCTGGCGTCGGTTAGGACGCCGTCGAACTCCCCGGGGGACCATTTACCACCGCGTCGTCGTCGTCGTCGTCGTGTGCGGGACAATAATATTTAACATAACATATTTCAAGTGATGACGATCTCCATGTGCGCGTATGCATTGGCTTTGTACCCTTCGTTTGTTTCAATCCTTTTCGATGTCACCTGTCCGCAAGACGGAGTTTACTTGTCTTCTGTGAGACATCACATAGGTATGCACTTTTGAATCTTTCGTACTAATCAATAAAAAAGATTATATCAAACATTTGTTAATTTGTACACTATTTTGCATCAATAGGAAACAAAAGTATAGTTGAAAAAATGTTTCTGGAATTTTCAAGTAAGGTTAGCAAAAACATAGATTTTAGTGTTATTTAGATTTATTTTGAAACGTGTACACGATACGGGCCTTCGCTTATCCTTCAGTTCCAAATGCGGACATGCTCAGATGAATTCAACAATTTCCGAAACCAAGAAACGCTTTCAAGAGCGGCTGTTCCCCGTGAAGCCTAAACATGTAATTGCGCGCGCCCTCCGTTCCAATAGCTGGAGGCAGCAACTTAGCAAGGCTGCTACTCGGAGCCGTCAACAGGCGAACAAGAGGAGCCCTAGGTAATTTAGAAGATTATAGCTATCTCTCACGCACGTTTATTTCTGTTTGTTTTTTTGAGATATAAGTTTTCTTGAGGGAAAAACTTTTGATAGCTTCATATCAGTTATGAAGTTCTATTCATCTCTGAAATATTGCATTGAGACAATAGACCTTGTCTATGGAACGGATTTATACGAGTTTTTATTTCTTCTTGACTCGAAGTTTCCATCTGCCCGCACCTTATCTTTCCAGTCTCCACTCGACTCATGCTCAGGGCTCACCAACGAACTTAGCTCAACTGTGCTCATAGGTTAGACATTTCACGGTTACATCCCCGATTGCAAAGAATTTAATGACAAAACCTCTTTTTAGCAATTAATGGCAAAGCTTTATACCTGGCCGGATCCATGTGACTCTACCATATTGTACGTGATCCGGGAGTATAACTTCACTTTTAGTTCCTGCTTTCACACAAGCTGCAACATCTCAGTGGAAACTTCGTATTTTCTATCGTGTTTTTGGTACACAAAACACCGGGAATGCTACTGAAAGGCGCGTTAAAGGATGTACGTGTTTGGTCAACCAAAACTGAGCCCCAATTTTAATGCAATTTCCTCAGTTTAGTCCCGTAATTCGTATCATAAATAACATAAAGAAATTGGCAAGGATCAACCAGCCCCAATAACCTTCCCAACTTTCAGGCAAAGTCACTTTTGTTTCTGTATTTTATTTCAAAGGGATTGGCGGTTTTACCCCTCCCCCCTTGATTACACACATCAGCAAACCTTCAAAAACTAATCCCCAATTTATGTTTTATTCTCGCGCCGTGCCTGCTTGGGTGAAACAGGAGCTAAATAGATAGACAGACAGACGCCGACAGACAGACAGACAGACAGACAGACAGACAGACAGACAGACAGACAGACAGACAGAAGACAGACAGACAGACAGACAGACAGATAGATAGATAGATAGATAGATAGATAGATAGATAGATAGATAGATAGATATATAGATAGATAGATAGATAGATAGGTAGGTAGGTAGGTAGGTAGGTAGGTAGGTAGGTAGGTAGGTAGGTAGGTAGGTAGGTAGGTAGGTAGGTAGGTAGGTAGGTAGGTAGGTAGGTAGGTAGGTAGGTAGGTAGGTAGGTAAGTAGGTAGGTAGGTAGGTAGGTAGGTAGGTAAGTAGGTAGGTAAGTAGGTAGGTAGGTAGGTAGGTAGGTAGGTAGATATTTTTATTTCCCCACAATAACTGTTCATTACATTAAAATATGAATTAAATGTTACAATATTTACATGTTTGTGTCCCCATCCGGGCATTTGAGACAGACGTCAGAACAGGAATAATACAAATCTTAATAAACAAGAAAATTATAACCACACATATATTTAAAACAAAACTGAAAATCTTCAGAAAGAGAACAATCTTATGATGACAAAACAAGGGGGGGGGGGGTTGGGAGGCAAATACGGCACTATATTTTATTCATTTATAAATTATGTTATATTTATATATATATTTATTTATAAATTACTATATAAGTTAATTTATAAATGATATGATAATGAATGGGTCCCGCCCCTTAACGGGACTGGGTATTAAACCGCGCAAAATTAATGTTTTTTATTATACCATGAGTACGATTCTTAATATTGAAAAAAAAGATGCTGATCCTGTCTTTGGTTTTGTATCATCTACACAATGAGTTTAAAAAGTAAAAAAAAAAATATATATACATTTTTACGATCGTTAATTTATCTTTTTGTTTAGTATTAATTATTAAATTATAAATAAAATAACAAGCGTAACGATAGCAAAACTGTGAATGTTTTTTAAAACCATCGTGTGGCTCAGTGGTTCTTAACCGGTGGTACGCGTGGGTACCCCTAGGGATACGCGTGGGTACCCCTAGGGATACGTGAGACATTCTATAGGGGTACTCGAAAAAAATATGAGAACTAGATTTAAAAACATGTAATGCATCATGGTTGAAAATATATTATTTAAAAACTGAATTTATATCCTATAAGTTATTTTCTGAATGCAATATTCTTCACCAAAGCAAAGTGAAAAGTGGGTCAATGTATTGTATTTTACCAATTTTACCCAGAAAGAGACATTATAATGGTCGTAAGCACGTTGGAGCCCCGAATTTCCCTACTTAGTCGAGGAAACAGGCTCAAGTTTCACATTAGGTCCTGCCCAAGGACTGCTCCTTATCGTGTTTGTGTGCTTTGTTGAGCTTTAAAAAACCTCTTAAACTCACCAAAACGAATGTATGATACAAACATTTTTCCGGAGGCCCCCGGACCCCCATACTTGGGGACTACCCTGGAGTACACTGCCCGGTAAATGATTTTGAATCAACCACTTTACTTTTTTCCTGGGGAGAACACTCCGAGGTGCATATTTATTTGGTTTAAAGATTATATAATATGGGCGCCTTCCTGTTCTAAGTATGACTAAAATACGTTGGATTATTCGCAGCTCATGTATAATAATACAGAACAATATAGAGGGGTACGTGATACTACACGATGACTTTAGGGGTACTAGGCTAAAATAGGTTGAGAACCACTGGCGTAGCTGATACAAAACCAAAGACAGGACCAGAACCACTTTTTCAATAATAGGAAGCGTTCTCATGATATATAATAAAAAACATTAATTTTGGCGGTTTTAATACCCATTCAACTTAAGAAATTTTCAAGGATCAACCGGACCCAATAACCTTCCCAACTTTCGTGGGATGTCAGGCAGCTGGGCAAAGTCACTTTTTGGTCTTTATTTTATTTCAAATGGATTAAGGGTTTTACCCCTCCCCTCTTGATTACAAACAACAGCAAACCTTCAAAAACTAATCCCCAATGGAGTATTACCCTCGCGTCGTGCCTGCTTGGGTGAAACAGGAGCTAAATAGATGATATGATGGTGAATGAGCCCCGCCCCTTAGTGATGGTTGCTGCACGCAGCCTAGTGTAACATGGACTATTGGCCAGGTACGCTTTTTGGCAAATGCTAAAAAAAAGGTTTTGGCATTCGGGGAACAACCCATTACACGGCTCAACTTTTGTCATATTTAGCCGAAGAAGATGACGAATCCTGCTGTACTGTCAAGTCACATCGACAACTGATCTTATGTCTAGAATTAGTGCCTATAGGTTTTTTATCCCATTATCGTAGTCCAATTGTTTCCAATCTTTAAGTAAGTGCCGCCCCCCCCCCCCCCCCCCTTCAAGAAAAAGGACATCTACCTGCACAAAAGAGAATTTATAATGAACTTGTTAGTTTGTTAATTTATACATCCTCTAGATAAATGAAACAAAACGGGTTTGGAATGCGTATGTCTGATGAAAAGCTTGCGGACCCCGTTAGCAGTTTCCACGCCTCCACTTTGGGGACCGTGACTTGAGGGGACCCATAGCATCCATCTACTTAACACATATATACAGATTCTCCCAAGGCTGGTATTGCCCTACACATTGCACACACAAGACCCGCAGAGCAGCAAAATGTTAATGGCCAAACGGTGTAGGGGTATAAAATGCCACTATCAAATGAACTTTTACACTCTTTATTGTAATTGTGCAGTCATAAAACGTGGGGTGGGTTTCGAAAGAGCTGTCTTCATATAACGTCCATGACTTTTATACAAGAAGGATTCGTGCATTAAAATTGAGACATACTCAACAATGGCGAAGGCAACGGTGACATGTTTAGCAATCAATCAATCAATCAATCAATATTTCTTTATTCGTTTCAACAATAACATATAATAATGTGCATTGTTTTCGAATGCGTCAATATAACAATAATATACAATCTTCAGTCTAATATAATTACAGTTTCCTTAAAGATATGTTGGCTTCAATAGTAGATGTTCCTTTCTGGAACCTAAAATGATTATGACATACAAGTTTATATGATGCTTAAAGCTTATTAATTGAGAGCAATATGCTGTCTCAAATACGTTAGAGAAAGATGATTGTAGAGCCATCGGACGATAATTTTGTGGGAGTTCTTTCACTTCTTTGTTGCCCTTTTAAGAAATAGGTAGTATGCTGGAAGTTTTAAATGCAGCTGGAAATACACCTTGTTCAAAAGACATATTTACCAGTTTAGTAAATGGTTTAACTATATATAATTTACATTCTTTATAATTTACTAGGAACTTCATCAGGCACTGATGATTTCTTGTTGCAGCTTTTTAAAATGTTATCACTATAATGTCTTGTTAAGTAAGTGGTTATAAGAATAATCAGTTATTTGATGTTGCTTTTATAATGTTGTTGGTGTTGGTTTGGAAGTTTATTAGGATGTTACTATTTATAAGATTATGTGGAGCTATAGTTCCACGGAACTACAGCCGCAGTGCAGACGGTCATGGGTTACTTAAGTTGCCTAGTTGTCCCGCAACTACCTTAAGTCTTATGTCTTCGTCATAGATGAGTGATTCGTAACCATCCAGCGAGCTCTAATTCAAATAGCGATCTCTGATTGGTCAAGAGCCACTCGGTTATGATAGACGCATAGGTAAAGTTGTTTCAGACAAGTACAAGCATACAATGACAGGCAATATGTCTAGGTGTTCCAAGATCGACAGACCTCTACAATAACCTCGGTTCAACTCCCTTAATAGTGTGAGTTGACTTCCCATTCCGTAAGATATTACCAAAGACGTTAATTATGGAGCAGTTCTAATATTTCAACAAGTCGTTCCCGTTAACGGTTTCCGGTTCACAGTATAGCCTATACAGTGTACACCATCGTGTTACGTACAGAGTAAGAAAATATTTAGTAATTGTCAGTAGGCAGAAACCCTTCATCATACACAGCACTGTGTAAACAGCGCTCTGCATGTTAGCGGTCTCGTAGGCCTAAGTTTGCTGCACCATCAATAACCCACGAGACCAGCATTTCTCTAGACTAAATGAAGTTTGTTCCTCATATTGAAGCTCAGACTGTGTAATATCTTGTTGTTTAGTCTGAATGGGCCTGGGCTTTTAGCATTGTTGGTACTAAATGAGTTTCTGTATATGCAAGCCAGACCGTCCACAAAACCTTTTCATACGTTTTCTTTCTTTGCCCTAACAGGCCTATACGAGAAGACACTTTGTCAGTTTTATTTTCTGTGCACAACGAGTGCACATTTGTAAATCTAAACAAGAAAATGAAGGCTTTTGTAAGCAATACGTACTAGTTTGACTTCTTCGTATCCCTTAGCTAAACGTAGGGAAGGTACATTTTAACTAAGAAATGTAAATGTAACGGCCTTGATGGGCAGTATCATGTTAAAAACAGCACAGCATGTTCATTTTTAAATTATATCTGATGAAACACATTGCTTTGGTTGGATACGTTCATGCTAAATAAATTTAACATTATAAGCAGTCCGGTTATTTTTATAGAACTCTTTACTAATTAGCGATTTAATAATCAAATAACTACCCTACTGAATACTGATTGTAACATTTGATTTATCATTCAGGCTGCAGGGTTTACCAAACCACAGTGCGCTATAGCCTCAGTTTTTCAATTTCGAATAGAAAATTTTATATCTTGAGATATCAAAGAAATTAAAATGTCCTGTAATTGTGAAACTAAGAGTAGGCCTATATCCCTTGTTCTTAATAACAGATATTATGCATTGATTAGTTAGGAAGGACCACACGCGAAACAATCATCACTGGAAGAGAGG
This sequence comes from Isoperla grammatica, assembly GCA_945910005.1. Lineage (NCBI taxonomy): Eukaryota > Metazoa > Arthropoda > Insecta > Plecoptera > Perlodidae > Isoperla > Isoperla grammatica. Next base: position 35,678,994 of record OX246745.1, read on the forward strand.
AATGTGCTTGTGTGTTCTGATTTAGTTGGCACAATGCCTCCGGTTTGCTCTATTAAGCTAATCGAGACGACGGTATAAATTATACGGACGCAATTTTGGCACCTAGCCTTCCCCTGCGAGAAGAAAGCTTTAGGATTTCCATGCACTAGTAAAATAAAGCAGGAAACCCGTAGAAAGTTAAGCAACTTAGTTATATTCTATCTAGCCACTGTGGAATAGAGTTAAAATTTTTGTAATGCGTTATGACACCTTTGCTTACGCGAAAGGGGTAAAACACAATAAATTCAAAAGTTCCTGGTGAATTATTATTTTTCGAGCTGAAGTACACAACACAGATTTGTACCGGTTTATACACAACACACATTTGTACCGGTTTATACACAACACACATTTGTACCGGTTTATACACAACACACATTTGTACCGGTTTATACACGAACACATTCGTGCATTGGAAACGATCGAAGATGATAAGGAAACCATAAACAAATATGTGATAACGCAATAAAAAAAATATTAACCTACACACAAAAACTTGCTCGTTAAGGGTAGAACCGAGTATCGTGAATCTGAATCGTAATACTAAGGGTATGCCTAGTCATAACAAATATTTGTTTTTAGTTTTGAAGACCTTAAAATACTCCTTTTAAGGATTAGTCTTTACTAGTCTCTTTTCATGGATATTTAATGAAAACAAAAAAACCGGGATCAACGTCCGTAAGTTGACCTCAAAACTTTAAAATCGCGCGGTTTTAGTTTCGGATGTATTCTTGCGCACAGTTGTTAATTACTGTAGACAAAAGAGCCGTCCACAATACTGGTATAATTCATTCCCGCTTCAACTACGGCGAAACAGTTATTTTTCTCTGCGCGGTAAGGGAGGTGGAGAGAGGTGGGGGGGGGGGGGGGGGGCGCTACTCGACAACTCAACGGAAATGCGTATTTCCGACCGAAAAAAAGTGGACGATTTTGCACTTGGAAAAATGGCCGATTCTGTTGGAGAAAATCAGGTGATCGAGCGGTCTCGTCATTCTTGTCTCTGCGCGAGTAACAAGGGGTTCTAACCGACCCACATATATACTTGTCATTTAATTATCAACTCTCTACTGATATTTCGAAAGTTTTAGGATCAAAATCAATAAGTTTCGAAATCTATTTTTAATCTGATTTTATAATAATATTAATTTATGTAATTTATTATATACTTTAATTTTCGTTTAGTTTCATGTAATGTCTCAAAATCTTTAATATTAACAATAGGGGGGGGGGGGGGGGGGGGAGGAGAAATAGGAGGAATAATAATAAGTTTATAGTAATAACAATAGACCTGATATTATTGACAAGAAGAAACAAGAAACGATTTTAATTGATTTTGCCGTTCCCTTGTGCCACACTGTAGAGACAGCATTGCGAGAAAAGTTAAATAGGTTTAGGGAATTTTCTATGGAAATAAAAAGGATGTGAAGCAGAATAAAGTAACTGTTACACCGTTAATTATATCCGCAAATGATATTGTTCCATGAAAGCTCCATGACAGTATTAAAAGCGGAGCAGGAATGGCCTATGTCCCACATTTTAAATTGCCTGAATTCCGGTACCATTTACTCCCAAGCATTCAATCTTAGAGGTTTCATTGTTTCACCGCATTATAGATTGATCTTATACCTAGAAACTGTGTGTGGGAATTTTAGAGTTTTGAAAATCTGTGGTCACCAGAGTTTTGCATTTAAACATCAAACAAAAAATTTAAAAATGTACACTTTTCAAAACGTTTGTTTGGCTAAAATTAGATGTAGATATGTTTCCAAAAATCCCCTAACAATAGTTCTTTGAAACACAATTCCGAATTAGTCCTAAAAATTTGAAGGCTATAGCTTGAAAACTACAAAAGTTAGCCTATGTGTTCCAAAGTAGAAGAAAAACAAGTTCCGAGAAAACTGATGTTAAAGTTTATGCTATAAAATAAATCAGTTTAATTCGTCACCATCAGATAGTATTGATATATCAGTATCAACTCACCACTTCATCCGATTCATCCTAGTATACCAGCCAAATAATCTGGAATGTCACCACTGTCAGAAGGTTTAGGTAGGCCTACACTTTCAGCTTGATAGTTTTCTAATTTGTCTACAGAATGAATTAGCTTTCTTGCCGATGCTCTGGGAGGTGTAACTTTGTTATTACCCACATTTTGTGGAGTTGTCACAACTACTGGTACCGGTAGGCCTAGGCCTACTGTATCGGTCCCCGCACTTATTTCTCATTTAGATCAGTTAGAGTACTAGGACTACGTGAGCTTGTATTGCCAAACAATTTACGACGATTACTGAATGCTTTTTTATGCCTAGGCATACTGAAATGTTGATAAAACTTGTAGAACGCAACGAAAACACTTATTCTAACTCACAAAACGTGCTCCTGACAATTAAAAACATCAACAACACAGGCATCTATCTTTAAACATGTTAGCCAACTGCTAAAATGAAATGTCACCATAGCCTAGTTGGAAACCCTAAAAAAATCACTAAGACTGTAGATAGCATTCAAATGAAATGGAAATGCACGGCGCGCGATTTCCTTGCAGTTTTTCTTGCGTCAAACGCATCTCACCCTTAAAGTATACAAAACTGTTATTATTTTAGTTTTTAAACTTGTAATAAACAATATGAAACCAAAAACCAAAAATATCGATCTTGAAAAAAAATCGATTCCTGCTCCTTAGGGGAGCAGGAATCGATTTTCAATCGACAAACGGCCTCCAACTGAACGTATACATCGAAATGCAAAAAGCGATAATATTGAACACGTGTAGGATAGTACGACATTTCTGAACTTAGATGAATAAAGACTTCAAGAAAATCTGCATCCTGATGGTGGCTTTCGTGGTTTCCACCAAACGAAGAGGAATGCTGGGATGAGTACAAAATAAATAAATAAATAAATAAATAAATAAATTCACATTTAGAGTCTACCCACTCAGTAATTAAACTGATTTGCAGTGGGGGACTTTAATTTAAAGTGACTAAACCAACCCTGTAGGCTTCGAACACCATCGACGAGTGAGCGATAACCAATCAAAGATCGATATTTCAAATACGAAACATATGAATCAGTGATTGGACAGTACAAACACCTACGGACAAATGCCAGAATCAAGAAGGTCGATTCAGAACTTTGAATTTATTGAGTGCTTCGTTGCTAGGACGGCTCCAAAGTCACCGTTTACTTATTCCTAAGCCAAGAGGTAATGAAATTGAATCCACATTAGAAGTTAAAAAACTTCTGCCTGAAGCGGGATTTGAACCCGGGACCTTCTGCATTGGAAGCAGGGTTACTTACCAGTGGACCAACGAGCCACGACCACGGCCGTACATACACACATATATGTTATATAACAGCATCTACACTTGGTTCTAGAGAAATAATATGAACAACAGTGGCGGCTCGTGACTATTAAGGCAGATAGTGCGTTGACATTTGAATATTATATAATATTTCAACCAAAGATATACACATTTTTTTTTAATGGTTGGGAGGGGGGGGGGGGGGGGGGTTACAAATATTCACTAAATGTTTTTCATATATTTCCCCCGCGTACTGTTAACTAAACAAAACAAGTCATAAGAGTATTGGCAAAATGTGCCAATACCATGGAACAATAAGCTAAGCTGTTTTAAGATAACACCGTGAAAGATAATACGTAAATTTTAAATAAGTCAAGAAAAAGACATTTTTGTAGACAGTTATTAATCAATTTCTAATAACCTAGTCTACAAGCTACGCTATCGTAAAAAAAGAACGAAGTTGGCAGCATGGGAATCCCTGTGAGCTGCATGAGCAGCGAGCGAGGCGATGGTCGGAGTTTGGTTAGGCGTTGGATTTCTACGCACAGAAATCGACCTTGAGTAGGGTGACCAGACATCCCGAAAAATGTGGGACAGTCCCGAATTTGGCACAAGTGTCCCACGTCCTGAAATGTTTAATTTCGGGACACCTTTTGTCCCGAAATTGGTAAATTCACGATTTTCTTGAATATGGGTTCAAAAATTACAAATTTCAACTAAGAAACAACACAGAAGAGAAGCAGTCAATGGTAAATTTGTAATTCGGAGGGCCGCGACAAATGGCAGTCTGTTGCGAAGAAAGTCTTATTCGCTTGCGCTTCCTTAGCAGAGCGCTAGCGTACAATGCATCGGCAAGGCACGCCTAGGGTTACCATTTGTCCGGTTAAACCCGGACATGTCCTCTTTTCCGTATGCTTTTCATGTGTCCGGGCGGCTTTTTTATAAAAGCATGAAATATCCGGGTTTTTGGTTTCACTTCGACCCGATCGCGACTTTTTCACGAAAAATGCAGGTGTCATGCTCACCATTCGATTAGTCGCATTTAGGCCTCAGGTCCCTTACAAACAACACTGCTTTAAGTTTAAATGGTATCATTATTTTCAGTGGTATACCAAAGGGAATTTTTGGGCTTAACCCCCCCCCCCCCCCCCCCCCTCCCCACTAGGCATACCTACAAAAACGAGTCTTATTTTAAAACATGTAGGCCTATATAGAAGCACAGATAACGGATTGTAGGATCAAGCTTATCTACACGGCTACACCAGGCTTTACACCTATTATGGGTTTCACTGCGAGCTGGGATCACCTTAGGCTACGAAAACACTTCTCTCACTAGGCCACTACAAGCTTATCTATATCAGCCTGTACACCTATTATGGGTTTCACAGCGAGCTGCGATCACCTCAGGCTACGAAAACACATTTCTCTCACTAGCCCACTACAAGCTTATCTACATCAGCCTTTACACCTATTATGGGTTTCACTGCGAGCTGGGATCACCTTAGGCTACGAAAACACATTTCTCTCACTAGCCCACTACAAGCTTATCTACATCAGCCTGTACACCTATCATGGGTTTCACCCCACCCTGACCTCAATCCCTGAGTATACCACTCTTTATTAAAATGTCCTTTTTTTACCACCACAACTTATGGCAACCCTAGGCACGCCTACAGCACTATTAATATATCTGCTCCCTGTGTCCAACAATGAAGTCGGGTAGATGGAATAAAAATATAAAACATCTAATATCGTGTAAGAAAATTTAAATAGGCCCAATTAAAAAAAAAAGACTGTCACCGTTCCACTTTCAGCGAACAATTAATCTCTGACAGTGTTTTCACCTCCATTCAGTTAGAGAAATAAACTGTCCCGAAATTCAGTCTTGACCATCTGGTCACCCTAACCTTGACAGGCAACTTGTCGAGGCGGGTAGGTGCGGGGTATCCTCAGAGCGGCGCTACGCACTCTGTACTACAATTCAAAAAAACATCTGACTAATTTTTACCAATAATATCAAAAACATTTTCTAAAAATAACTGTGTGTGGATTTAGGTACATCCGCATCGTTACGAATGAAGATGGCGGAAATCCGTAACTAAGGTGGTGCTCGCGAGCATTAACACCGGTCGCCACTGATGCAAAATTATATGATATTTAACTAGCTTTAACTAGAGTTTAGTAAGGTAAGCACATGAAAATAATTGACATCTATGCCCGCACAACTTGTTCGCACCGATTGTGACCGAATATGTATGTAGTATTCTTCCCTAATAACGGAAATAAACAAGTATTTCAGTAAGACATATGTACATATATATATATATATATATATATATATATATATATATATATATATATATATATTATTAAGTATTTTCATTAATTATTTATAAAAAATAGTTGCGGGTTAGTACGCCACGTCCTACCTCCATATTATTGTCGACGTTTCAGGAACCTTGTGGTCCCTATCCTCAGGGCGTCGAACTCCAACTGATTTGAGCTGTGTGATGCACCAAGTGATGCGTGGGGACCGCTATTGAAAAGCATGTCCCACTCGTGCTTTCGCTGGCACGAAAAAACTCTATTACACTAGTTCAGACGATGCTCGAAACTGAATTTCGCGCGGATAAAAGACAAATTATGATGCGTTCGAGATCAAAGCTTGAACAAGAAGCAACACCAAGCACGACAACCATGGGGTAACATCGGCGCGCGCAGTTTCACATTCACCGAACGCGGGAGACATCAGTTGGAGTTCGACTCCCTGAGGATAGGAACCACAAGGTTCCTGAAACGTCGGCACAATATGGAGGTAGGACATGGCGGACTAACCCGCAACTATTTTTTTATTTATAATTAATGAAAATACTTAAGAATACATATGTGTGGGGTTGGTTTTTTAATTTCTGGATTTCACATAACATCCACGACAAGAGTGTTCTTGAAAAATATTCATAGATATATATATATATATATATATATATATATATATATATATATATATATATATATATGATGTCTTACTGAAATACTAGTTTATTTCCGTTATTAGTGAAGAGCACGTCTTCGTGAAAGGAGTCTTTGCATCGCAAGCTGACAGAAACGGTCGCACAGTCATTCCTCATAATTCAATGTCGACATCTTAGCACATTTAACAGTGCAAAACGTTCTCTTCTCGTTGACTTGGATTAAACCCTCGTAGCATTCAACGATATGAGTTACTACGCTCGCAACCGCGGGATTTCTTCATGCTCAATGTGGCTTCTCCTTAAATTAAATGTTATGGTTATGAATTACAATTTCTTCACAATTAATAACTTAAATTAAAAATATTTAAATTTATTATGTAACATTCGTCGTCCGCGTTGTCGTGGCATGGATATGAAAAATGCGTATTTTTGGAGTGTGCTGTTACACTTAGAAGTTTGAACATTAGATTTGAAGAAGGTCTCATTCATTTTTGTGTTGTATGATTACATATAAAACTAAAAATAAATGACACTTTCTTCAAATTAAATCAATTCTATGAATAAAATCCATTATTTTGAAGTTTGCGAAGAATCCAGTCAATTTAACATGGGGGTAATGGAGGCGAAATGTAAATTTGGAGGAACTTAAACTGCCAAATAAATAAACTACCCAAATAATGTCGATGACTAAAAATAGTTAAAATTGTTCATAAACATTTGATTAATGCTGTGACAAAATAAAGCAGTGGGTTTTCGGTGTATTTCTTAGGAAAAAGTGAGCTCAAAAAGTGTAACAGCACATTCCATAAATACCGAAAAATGTTCTTAAGTTCGTCAGGCTTCTTAGGAACTCAATAACTACGGTAGCTCTACTCCAAGTAATTAAAACTTTCGCATCTAGAGTAACCACTTATAGTTTTGACTTTTCATTTTCATGTAAGGAACACGCTAAACTTTTACCACAATTATTACTACAAAAGTGGCGCTTTTCACTTACAAGAAAACATAATTTACCTCGAACATTTCCTGCTTTTCTTCTTACCCTCAAGAATATAAGCGACAGGCATCCGTCTTTGAGTCATTACTTTATTTCTATGACGTGTCCTGGCCTTGGCTGGGGAACTGAATTGCTACATTTCCGACATTGTCAGTTTTTCAATTTCACTGGAAATCCGATAGGAAACCTCATTTTGGGGCGCACCCATGTCAAAAACACATCAATTGCAAATTACACGAGGAACAAGACTCGAGCGTAGACATCTTTAAGAGAGTTGATTTAGTGATAACAAAGAAGTTCAGGATTCATCCTTTTGTTGGTTCTCGTCTGCTGTTGTAGCAGCATTAGTGGTTCATGTGGTATACGCTGCAGCGGCATTAGTGGTTCATGTGGTACAAGAAGCAGCGGCATTAGTGGTTCATGTGGTACAACAAGCAGCGGCATTAGTGGTACAAGTTCAATCATTGCATCAGTGGTCAATCATTGCTCAAGCTTTACCAATAATAGTACTTTAATAGATTACAGTAAGGACATGATTCATGCCTGAACAACCAGCTCTCAGCGGTTTGTATTCCATGGTATACTATTAGTGTAAACTGTATTGTTGCTGTCAACCATCAATCTACTATATATATATATATATATATATATATATATGATTTCTCAGGTTTTGTTGGTTGCAATATGTAAAGAAAGGATACATTTTACGGTTAAACCAATCTTAATTTTATTTTTAATGATAAGTCAACGTTTCGACGACTTTAGCGTCGTCTTTTTCAAGACATACAAATATACAAAAACAAATAAATAAAAAAAAAAAACCACAACAACCAAAAAACACTTGCATATAAAAACGAAAACACTGCCACAGCGATACATCACTGGGTAGCTGCTCTAGCAAGCTCCTTGAATTTGCTTCTGGTTATGGGACCCCCCTGAGACACTGCTGGAACTCTTTGTCTCTGAGAATGGTCAGCAACAGGCTGATTGATGGCTGGGAACACCTGCTGGACTTTAAGGTTAGCCACAATCGGTTTCCAAGCCGAAGGTAGTCTTTGAGCGTCATCTCGCTTGTTCAGGTTATGAGTTGTATGTCTTGAAAAAGACGACGCTAAAGTCGTCGAAACGTTGACTTATCATTAAAAATAAAATTAAGATTGGTTTAACCGTAAAATGTATCCTTTCTTTATATATATATATATATATATATATAATTTTATTGATTTATTTTAAATTTAATTTCGATAAACCGTTATGAGTGAAGCACTCTAGTATATTAGGTCAAATGCAATCCACTAAGATACAGGTGGTCATGTATAGTGGTAAACAACAGGCCAGTTCGACCTAGTTTACCGTTAGGAGCACAATGAGGGACTGTGGCAATCAATTACATTCACATCGAAATAGGTCGGCGGATCAGATTCGAGCCACGGGCGCCCCCGTCTCAGTTCACAACAGACATGTTGACATGTTGGAACCACGGGCGCCCCCGTCTCAGTTCACAACAGACATGTTGACATGTTGGAACCACGGCCGCCCCCGTCTCAGTTCACAACAGACATGTTGACATGTTGGAACCACGGGCGCCCCCGTCTCAGTTCACAACAGACATGTTGACATGTTGGAACCACGGGCGCCCCCGTCTCAGTTCACAACAGACATGTTGACATGTTGGAACCACGGCCGCCCCCGTCTCAGTTCACAGCAGACATGTTGACATGTTGGAACCACGGGCGCCCCCGTCTCAGTTCACAACAGAAGTGTTGACATGTTGGAACCACGGGCGCCCCCGTCTCAGTTCACAACAGACATGTTGACATGTTGGAACCACGGGCGCCCCCGTCTCAGTTCACAACAGACATGTTGACATGTTGGAACCACGGGCGCCCCCGTCTCAGTTCACAACAGACATGTTGACATGTTGGAACCACGGGCGCCCCCGTCTCAGTTCACAACAGACATGTTGACATGTTGGAACCACGGCCGCCCCCGTCTCAGTTCACAGCAGACATGTTGACATGTTGGAACCACGGGCGCCCCCGTCTCAGTTCACAACAGACATGTTGACATGTTGGAACCACGGGCGCCCCCGTCTCAGTTCACAACAGACATGTTGACATGTTGGAACCACGGGCGCCCCCGTCTCAGTTCACAACAGACATGTTGACATGTTGGAACCACGGCCGCCCCCGTCTCAGTTCACAGCCGACATGTTGACATGTTGGAACCACGGGCGCCCCCGTCTCCGTTCACAACAGACATGTTGACATGTTGGAACCACGGGCGCCCCCGTCTCAGTTCACAACAGACATGTTGACATGTTGGAACCACGGCCGCCCCCGTCTCAGTTCACAACAGACATGTTGACATGTTGGAACCACGGGCGCCCCCGTCTCAGTTCACAACAGACATGTTGACATGTTGGAACCACGGGCGCCCCCGTCTCAGTTCACAACAGACATGTTGACCTGTTGGAACCACGGCCGCCCCCGTCTCAGTTCACAACAGACATGTTGACATGTTGGAACCACGGGCGCCCCCGTCTCAGTTCACAACAGACATGTTGACATGTTGGAACCACGGCCGCCCCCGTCTCAGTTCACAACAGACATGTTGACAAATTGGAACCGCGGGCGCCCCCGTCTCAGTTCACAACAGACATGTTGACATGTTGGAACCACGGGCGCCCCCCTCTCAGTTCACAACAGACATGTTGACATGTTGGAACCACGGCCGCCCCCGTCTCAGTTCACAACAGACATGTTGACAAATTGGAACCACGGGCGCCCCCGTCTCAGTTCACAACAGACATGTTGACATGTTGGAACCACGGGCGCCCCCGTCTCAGTTCACAACAGACATGTTGACATGTTGGAACCACGGGCGCCCCCGTCTCAGTTCACAACAGACATGTTGACATGTTGGAACCACGGGCGCCCCCGTCTCAGTTCACAACAGACATGTTGACATGTTGGAACCACGGCCGCCCCCGTCTCAGTTCACAACAGACATGTTGACATGTTGGAACCACGGCCGCCCCCGTCTCAGTTCACAACAGACATGTTGGAACCACGGGCGCCCCCGTCTCAGTTCACAACAGACATGTTGACATGTTGGAACCACGGGCGCCCCCGTCTCAGTTCACAACAGACATGTTGACATGTTGGAACCACGGCCGCCCCCGTCTCAGTTCACAGCCGACATGTTGACATGTTGGAACCACGGGCGCCCCCGTCTCAGTTCACAACAGACATGTTGACATGTTGGAACCACGGGCGCCCCCGTCTCAGTTCACAACAGACATGTTGACATGTTGGAACCACGGGCGCCCCCGTCTCAGTTCACAACAGACATGTTGACATGTTGGAACCACGGCCGCCCCCGTCTCAGTTACAACAGACATGTTGACATGTTGGAACCACGGCCGCCCCCGTCTCAGTTCACAACAGACATGTTGACATGTTGGAACCACGGCCGCCCCCGTCTCAGTTCACAACAGACATGTTGACATGTTGGAACCACGGGCGCCCCCGTCTCAGTTCACAACAGACATGTTGACATGTTGGAACCACGGCCGCCCCCGTCTCAGTTCACAACAGACATGTTGACATGTTGGAACCACGGGCGCCCCCGTCTCAGTTCACAACAGACATGTTGGAACCACGGGCGCCCCCGTCTCAGTTCACAACAGACATGTTGACATGTTGGAACCACGGGCGCCCCCGTCTCAGTTCACAACAGACATGTTGACATGTTGGAACCACGGGCGCCCCCGTCTCAGTTCACAACAGACATGTTGACATGTTGGAACCACGGGCGCCCCCGTCTGAGTTCACAACAGACATGTTGACATGTTGGAACCACGGCCGCCCCCGTCTCAGTTACAACAGACATGTTGACATGTTGGAACCACGGCCGCCCCCGTCTCAGTTCACAACAGACATGTTGACATGTTGGAACCACGGCCGCCCCCGTCTCAGTTCACAACAGACATGTTGACATGTTGGAACCACGGGCGCCCCCGTCTCAGTTCACAACAGACATGTTGACATGTTGGAACCACGGCCGCCCCCGTCTCAGTTCACAACAGACATGTTGAGATGTTGGAACCACGGGCGCCCCCGTCTCAGTTCACAACAGACATGTTGACATGTTGGAACCACGGCCGCCCCCGTCTCAGTTCACAACAGACATGTTGACATGTTGGAACCACGGGCGCCCCCGTCTCAGTTCACAACAGACATGTTGACATGTTGGAACCACGGGCGCCCCCGTCTCAGTTCACAACAGACATGTTGACATGTTGGAACCACGGCCGCCCCCGTCTCAGTTCACAACAGACATGTTGACATGTAAAAGTCTCAACTACTCAAGGTATTTTGACGTTCAGTAATAACGAAGGACCTATACAAAATATAAAAAGTGGCCAACATGCAATAACTCTCAATTGGATTGACGATATTCCAAATATTGCAACCAATGCGGTTGCCACTTTGGAAACTAATGAATTATCAATTCTTCAATTGGCTTCTTAAATGACAACAGTAAGGGATAAAAGATTCTAAACGTTTATAATCAAGTGTTGAGTTCTTATGAAACTACATGTTGGCTCTTTTTAAATATTGTGTAGCGTTCTCTAGGTATTACTAAAACACGTTATTGCGCGCGGTTTCAATTGTGAGGCTACTAGTCTCCGTTAGTGTCTAGTATAGGCGCATAAAAAGATAAACGTTTGAAATCCAGCCTTTTCATTGAGATTTGGAAATACATATATCGTAAAATGTTTCATAGTAGTCGTAGTAGTCATAGTACAACATTCAAATGTTGCTGTGTTATTTTTTTCTTTTAGAAATGTATTATTTGCGAAACCACCTGCATTAGAGCATCACCGCCTACCTGTATTGTGCTACGAGCGCCTTCATTGGCCCTTCACTACCTTAGTAGGATACCGTTTAGTAGAATAAGCGTTGTTATTTTGTTCTCAAGTGTTGGTAAATCATCATGGTGGGTTGCAGAAGGGCGAACAATAGCAACACGAGATAAGAAACAGCACAGCACATGGAGGAGAAGCATAGTGAATGAGATTCAAAGCCAATAAAGTCGGTTCCTATATCCCCCTCCGCCAATAGCTAGTTCACTGACAATCTGGGAGGAACTAACTAAATGCGTAGAAATTTGGTTCAAGTTGAAGCAATAACAACAGCGCACTACATCTGGCCTCTAGGATCCCCTGTGAGGTAGGGTATTTGTTTGGGCAAGGGGCCATGCCCAAGCATCAGTTATCATACTGTCAGCATAACAACAGCGCACTACATCAGGCCTCTAGAATCCCCTGTGAGGTAGGGTATTTGCTTGGGCAAGGGGCCATGCCCAAGCATCAGTTATCATACTGTCAGCACCAGGTCGTAAACAGCACAAGTTTACTCTGGCGACAAATTTAACACTACTTTATCTGCCATACGATTTCGTTATAATATCAGAAACTATTTTCGAAGCAAATCCAGACGAACAGGAATGTCAAAACAAAATCACATCACCGTATGTTACTCTTTGAATAGAAATGGTAGCAACTTCCCAGCTTTTAAAACTCCTACAAAATCGAAACTACTTGTGGGTTGACATGAGGGAGAGACGAAGTTAAAATGATGAGTCTCTCCCAGACCCTTGTGAGAAGCGGAAACGTTGACTTCCCCTTAGTGAAAAGAGAGAGGTTTTCTTCCACCTCTTGATAACAATCTCGCTGCAAAACCTTTACACTAGCAAGACGCGTGTTTCAAGTATATTAACTGAACGAAACCGTAGGTCCACAGGGTATGCCGTAATCGTCAGGATGACTAGACCCCTCCAACTTGGAACCAACCAGTTTGGAATCAACCCCGATCAGATGCAGGTGAAGGTTAGTTTCAGTCACGTATGACGAAGAGATGCCTCATAGCCCCACGTCACACGTCGCACGTCGCACGTCGCACGTCGGGTACGTCCGTGATTACATGTGGGACTAAGACCAACGGTTTATGGATGGGAGCTAAAGTAAATGATCAACCTAATCTTTTCCTGAGAGGGAATGTTAAAATCAATTAATAGATATCAAGTTCCTGGGCATAACTAAGTAGCCTGTTCTTGTGTGGCTTGTTGGTATAGTCCTTATCGTGGTAGGCAGGTTTGTGTGCTTTGATGATTCCTGGAGCTATGCCGGCGGAAGCGTATGCTTCTGGTAGGGCCACCCTAGCCGGACGGGTCGAGGTGGAGAAGTCAGACGAAATGCAGTCCACAACCTCCCCCCTCCCTTTTTCTCCCCCTTCCCCGTTTCCACCCCGCCCTCCTACTTGCCCCTTTCCTTCAAACAGCCCCCTATTTCATTTTATGGATGGGAGCTAAAGTAAATGATCAACCTAATCTTTTCCTGAGAGGGAATGTTAAAATCAATTAATAGATATCAAGTTCCTGGGCATAACTAAGTAGCCTGTTCTTGTGTGGCTTGTTGGTATAGTCCTTATCGTGGTAGGCAGGTTTGTGATGCTTTGATGATTCCTGGAGCTATGCCGGCGGAAGCGTATGCTTCTGGTAGGGCCACCCTAGCCGGACGGGTCGAGGTGGAGAAGTCAGACGAAATGCAGTCCACAACCTCCCCCCTCCCTTTTTCTCCCCCTTCCCCGTTTCCACCCCGCCCTCCTACTTGCCCCTTTCCTTCAAACAGCCCCCTATTTCATTTCCATATATCACTCACTCATTGTCTCGATTAGCCTCGTTTAAAAAATATGAGACGTTAAGCAGAAATATCAAATATCAATCTTTTTGGCATAGTGGGTAAGGGTTTATTCCTGCTTCCATTGCAGAAGGTCAAGGGTTCGGTTCCCGGTTCGGGCTGTAGGTTTTCACCATTGGAAAGTGACTTTAATCTATCTCTATGATACTGGTGTAGATGTAAACGGTGACTTTGGAGCCGTCATAGCAACGAAGCACTTAATAAATGCTATACATGTCCCCCACAGAAAATCAGTTCTTTTAACTGAGTGGGTCGACTATGAATAAAAATATACTTTTCTATTTATTTAAGTTAATTAACTCGGTTTTCCTGTGGTGAATGGAGATGATATAAATGCATTCAGGCACTCTGATGAACCCGACTGAAGCACGGCCAAGGACAAGGCCAAGGACAAGGCCAAGGACAAGGCCAAGGACAATGCCAAGGCCAAGGCCAAGGCCAAGGCCAAGGCCAAGGCCAAGGCCAAGGCCAAGGCCAAGGCCAAGGCCAAGGCCAATGCCAAGGCCAAGGCCAAGGCCAAGGCCAAGGCCAAGGCCAAGGACAAGGACAAGGACAAGGACAAGGACAAGGCCAAGGACAATGCCAAGGCCAAGGCCAAGGCCAAGGCCAAGGCCAAGGACAAGGCCAAGGACAAGGCCCTCGATACAAGGACATGGCCCTCGATACCCGAAACAGAAGCGAATATTGGGTTTCCACTTTCTACTACATTTTGCTAATGTTGTAGACGGAGAAACCTGGCATTATGTGAGCCCCAATCATTAAAGTGGGCTGGAACGCAAGTTCCCGAGAAAATATCTCGGGAATGGAAAGGAAAGAAACAAAACCCCCCTTATTAGAAAGAATATAAGCTTACATGAAGAAGATGTGTATATGTTTACATTCATAATTGGTATTATTCTGAGGGAGGCCGGCTTATGGTTACACGGGATAGCAATCGAAGCCCATTGCGATGAGGAAATGACTGACCCAAATGAGACAACTCCAACACAATTAGTTCCCTGCTTTCGGGTTCAACATTGAAAATAAAACTTACCTCTTGATTCTAGAAGTATTTTAAGCTCGAGGGGATTTCAACAATTTAAAATGAAACGAAAAGGCAAGTCCCCCATTACAACTGCGCAGGTGTATCAGCGAGCAACCATTTACCATTATGTGTCTCGATATCCAATTGGAACCAACTCCCTTGGTACACTTACGTATCCGCATAATGTTTCACATATTTTCTTCTTCTCAAATACATATATAAAAGCACTCGATTTTCAAATGCTGTAAGTTTCTGGAACGACAACGGGAATGAGGAAAAAAAATGAGAAACGAATATTTAAACCTGGATGACGGACGACCCTTCCGCTTGACTTCCATGTATATTCTATAATAGCCAGTCAACATATTTGTCTACAACCAGAAACTTGAAGCAAACAAAAAAGAGAAGCTATTCGGATTTTTTTTTAGATCAATACGAGCTGCGTGAACAAACAACGCGAACAAAAACTCTTACTCAATGTGAGAATTGGATCCTTATGAAAAACACGTTCCGAAACCTTCTCCAAAATTGCAATCAATGTAAACTAATAAATCTCACTGGTCATGGCCCGTTTTTGCACTCACTCAAAAAACCCTTCGGCCCACCAGTTTTAATCCTCTGGTTTACATCTCCGTTCGATCCGGTCGAATGCCCTCATAAACGTCCATAACATTCCATTCATCGTATTTATCTTTTAATAACCAATAGTTTAAGCAGAATAAATGACAATACTGAAGATTCGGCAAACTTGTACAGAGAACCACTTGCACCGTATGTTATTCTCAGAGTCTCGTTTCTTGCCCAGAACGGAGCTGTACGAACATATCACGGCGAAGAACAGCCCGCAATACGAAGTCACCTATGAGAAGAATGCGATGTTATTTCTGAGGGGAATGTGACACTAACTTTTTAACCACCCGGGAACTAAATATTACCCCGATTAGTACTCTTTTTGCAGAAGACAATAATCTATTACATTTTTGTAAAGCTGAATTGAAAGTACATAGGTCGCACGTGACTACAAAATAATGTTTCTCGTAATTGCAGTCATCAAACGAACGTACTTGAAATGTTGCATGGTGTACAATGTGGTGTGACACTCTTCTACATACAAATATACATGACACATATATATAGGGTAGCAAAGATATCTTGTTGACGGTTTATTTATTCATAAGGCTGCGCGCCACGTGACTGCGCGATTCCTATGTCCTAGAACTAGGTAGCCCATAAAAGCTAACAAGGGAAGCGGGTGGCCTGCGTAAGTTTTTCTTTATTTTCATGTTAACATGTATGAATACAGGGTTACAAGAAAAAAGGCGAGGTTCAAAAAATACATTTTGGTTCTTCCACCATACTATAATATCTTAACATATTTTAGATTTATGATATATTAACAGTTGACAGATTCTCGTCAACTGAGATAAGATGCCAACTTTAGGTCAACTTTTACACTTGAGTGCTAAGTACAAATTAAGACAGTTGTATCTATTAATGAATGTGCAAATCTATTGAGCAGAAGGTAGAGAGAGAACTCAGAAACTTGTCCAAGTTGTAGAAGGGATTTGCAAGGAGGTACTTTTTAAATTCATTTTTAATTATGTTGGGGGCAAGCCTGTGTTCATAACAGTTGATACTTTGTTGATGATTTTCCTTCCCATATAGTATAGGTGAGTTTCTAAGTTTTTTGTTCTGTGTGTGGGGTATTGTAATAATACCTTGTTTCTTGTGTTGTGTGCGTGATGTATTTCGTCTGTGAATATTTTTGGGTTGGATTTTACAAAACATAATGATTTATACAGGTAGTTATTAGTTACTGTAATGATAGAAAGCTCCTTGAATTTTTCTCGGCAGCTGTCACTTCTTCTTAAGTTTCCCATAATCCTTATTGCTCGTTTTTGTTATATCAATACACGTTGGAGTTGATGCTAAGTTGTTGTTCCCCATGACAGTATTCCATAAGACATATTGTGGCATGGAAGTTTGCAAAGTAAGCTACTCTAATTGTTTCCTGGATTGACAATGTAGAAAGCATTCTGAGGGCATACAAGCTAGAATTTAAGCGTTTGCACAGGCTATCCACGTGTTTTTGCCAGGTAAGTTTATCGTCTATGTTGATACCTAAAAATTGACAGTTGTCTCTGGTGCTTACTTACGGTCTTGTCATTGATTGTGATATTAGTTGGGCTAAGGTTTGTGCTAGATAGCTTGAATTTCAGCAGCTGAGTTTTATCTTCGTTGAGAAATAGTTTGTTGGCTCGGAACCAGTTACATATAACAGCTATAATTTTCTCTATTAATGTTGTTGTAAGGCTAGAAGCTGGACTTGATATTACTATACTGGTATCGTCATCATAGAGGATCATATAAAGGAATATGTCTGTAAGATCATTAAGGGGAATATTGCAGCAGTATGATGGTAGGTCATTCATTAGTATGAGAAATAGAAGTGGTCCCAAAACCGAGCCTTGAGGGACACCTTGTTTGTTTTCACCCAGGCTTGATTTCTTAGTTGGATCGCCACTGATGACTACTTGTTGTGTTCTATTGCTTAGGTATGATGAAAACCACTCACCCGCAATCCCTCTGACTCCATAATGATGAAGTTTGTCAATCAGCAGTTTTTGGTCGACACAGTCGAACGCCTTGCTTAGGTCAAAAAATATGCCTAGTGGGTCATGTCCAAGGTCAAGGGAGTATTGATTTTTTTCTAGTAGCTCCGCTGCTGCTGTATCAGTTGATTTGCCGGGTAGAAAACCATGCTGTTGTTTTGACAGTAATTGGTTGTTGAAAAAAATCTAGCAGATGATAAGCTACTATTTTTTCTAGAATTTTTGAAAATACCGGGAGGATACTGATTGGCCTGTAGTTTAGTTACTAAGTTGGTTGGGTTCTCCTTTTTGCTAGTTTCATATGGCTTGGAAAGGTCCCAGACTGAAGGGAACTCTTAAAGATTTCTTCTAACATAGCTCCATACCCCTGCCTTTAGACGTGCGATAAGAAAACATGGCGGACTTTTCAAGCCATTTCATTTTCACTTCAGCTTTCGAACTAATTCATTATAGAAAATTGTGTGTATCGATACAAACATACGATATTTATATTTAAAAATAGATGTATAAATAAGAAATTATAATTTGTGGTTTTGTAACAAAAGTCTAGAAGTAATTTTATTATCATAACCCTACTTTTGTAGTTTGGTATAACGTCAATAACGCCATAACGTCAAGTAGGGTAGGCCTAGAACCCTAATTTATTCAGGCCTAGTTCTAATTTCAAGCACTAGGCTCGTTTGATTTGGCTACACCTTTGGTACTTTTTGTACTCACTCCATGTTAGTTCATGGGATATATAGCAAACAGTACAAAAGGTGAAGATAAATCAAACGGACCTAATGGCCAACGTTCCATTTATTCACGCCTTGTCATTGGTTAACTTTCTATAGTGTACACAGCCGTCTCGAAAACACACAAACTAATATATAACAGGCGCTGCTCTGCTGCAACGGCTACTTCCTGTCTATACGGTTATCGAACGTTATGAAATGGTAGTTGGGAATCAAGTGGTAGCTTATCGTGTTGTAGGTTTAACACAGTGTCGTTAAAGTTAAATTTACCGTGCATCTTAGAGAATCGCCCTGCTGAACCAAAGAGAGATCTACACGAAATGGAATTCTTGTCGATCTGAGTGGCGGTGCAATGGAAGTAATTAGGCATACTCAACTGTTGTATCGCGTCTAAGACGCATCCTTACGCTTCGCTCGGCTCCAAGTCCCCACTGAAACATCCCGGGCGGGCTATTTAGACAGTGCAATAACACAAAACGAATTTTAATCAGACTCCCATTGAGTGTGTTTACTCTGGTTGGGACCCTCAAGGAAACCGCAGGAACAGTCGCGTTTCGTTGAATTGCTTCTTGTACTTTTCAGTCAAGAGTTCATCTTGTTAGGCCTACTAGCATGTATGTGTGTAAGGTAAGCGCTCATTCCATCTTAGCCTGGATAATACGAAGACTAATAACTCAGAACATATATTATATGATTTACCTGAAATAAGTACATTGACTGAATGATAAAATAATCAAACAAATTTAATTCTTAGTTCAACATATAACATCAGAGCATTGATTCACCAAGACATGCTTCCGTAATTGCAAGCAAATTAAATCCGAGCACGATAAAAATCCGTGACAACACCTTGTGTCTTACGCCGATAGCTCAATACTTATCCGATAACGTTAAAAGTATTATACTCGGGAGTCGGGACGGGACGGAAGTTAACTATTGACATGGCTATCTCACATTTAACCGCCAATTCGTTTTTGAGAAAAATATTTGGAGTAACTATGTTGTAACTTCTAAATAGATTTTGTCGCAGAACTAAGGCATTTTAACCCACATCGAAGCTTGCGAACGTTCCAAATTTCAACTCAATCGGACTCTCCGTTCGAGCGCTAAATAAGTAGAATGGTATAGCCGGTTAATAATTACTATTACTCAGTACTATAATAAACAATACTTGTGATAGGGGCTAACGCTAATGAGACGAGTATACGGTACATTGTGAAGACGTTTCTATGCTATTTAGCCCAACAGGAGGACCTGTCATTGGATCACAGAAGAGATTCTCCTGTGATTCGAAGCAAGTGAGAGAACACCACACATTCATTCACTAGGAAACCAATTTACCGCCCTAAGTCAATGCGCCATTGTTTCGGGGTTAGCTTTTAAAATCGACTATACGAAGCATTTGAAAGCTTATTAGCAAGACAGAGACAGCGATGAGGCCTCGTGACGCGGTTTGTAGTCAAGAACACCGAGGCATTGTCAGGGTATGCCAACTTTAATAATGCACTATAAACAACACACTGAGAAATTATAGAGCCGAAGCTGCAGCCTAGCGCTATCCAATATCCATGAGTAATGCGGTTACTCCTGTAACTACAGCAGTCTTCTCCCAGTCTCTCTTGTGTTACCTGGCGGCCGAGTAACAGAGGCGGGGCTGCAGCCACGCGCTATCCAATATCCATGCGTAATGCGGTTACTCCTGTAACTACAGCAGTCTTCTCCCAGTCTCTCTTGTGTTACCTGGCGGCTGAGTAATAGAGGCGGGGCTGCAGCCACGCGCTATCCAATATCCATGCGTAATGCGGTTACTCCTGTAACTACAGCAGTCTTCTCCCAGTCTCTCTTGTGTTACCTGGCGGCTGAGTAATAGAGGCGGGGCTGCAGCCTAGCGCTATCCAATATCCATGCGTAATGCGGTTACTCCTGTAACTACAGCAGTCTTCTCCCAGTCTCTCTTGTATTACCTGGCGGCCGAGTAACAGAGGCGGGGCTGCAGCCACGCGCTATCCAATATTCATGCGTAATGCGGTTACTCCTGTAACTACAGCAGTCTTCTCCCAGTCTCTCTTGTATTACCTGGCGGCTGAGTAACAGAGGCGGGGCTGCAGCCTAGCACTATCCAATATCCATGCGTAATGCGGTTACTCCTGTAACTACAGCAGTCTTCTCCCAGTCTCTCTTGTATTACCAGGCGGCCGAGTAACAGAGGCGGGGCTGCAGCCACGCGCTATCCAATATCCATGCGTAATGCGGTTACTCCTGTAACTACAGCAGTCTTCTCCCATGCAGTCTCTCTTGTGTTACCTGGCGGCTGAGTAACAGAGGCGGGGCTGCAGCCACGCGCTATCCAATATTCATGCGTAATGCGGTTACTCCTGTAACTACAGCAGTCTTCTCCCAGTCTCTCTTGTGTTACCTGGCGGCCGAGTAACAGAGGCGGGGCTGCAGCCACGCGCTATCCAATATTCATGCGTAATGCGGTTACTCCTGTAACTACATCAGTCTTCTCCCAGTCTCTCTTGTGTTACCTGGCGGCTGAGTAACAGAGGCGGGGCTGCAGCCACGCGCTATCCAATATTCATGCGTAATGCGGTTACTCCTGTAACTACAGCAGTCTTCTCCCAGTCTCTCTTGTGTTACCTGGCGGCCGAGTAACAGAGGCGGGGCTGCAGCCACGCGCTATCCAATATTCATGCGTAATGCGGTTACTCCTGTAACTACATCAGTCTTCTCCCAGTCTCTCTTGTGTTACCTGGCGGCTGAGTAACAGAGGCGGGGCTGCAGCCACGCGCTATCCAATATCCATGCGTAATGCGGTTACTCCTGTAACTACAGCAGTCTTCTCCCAGTCTCTCTTGTATTACCTGGCGGCCGAGTAACAGAGGCGGGGCTGCAGCCACGCGCTATCCAATATCGATGCGTAATGCGGTTACTCCTGTAACTACAGCAGTCTTCTCCCAGTCTCTCTTGTATTACCTGGCGGCCGAGTAACAGAGGCGGGGCTGCAGCCACGCGCTATCCAATATCCATGCGTAATGCGGTTACTCCTGTAACTACAGCAGTCTTCTCCCAGTCTCTCTTGTGTTACCTGGCGGCCGAGTAACAGAGGCGGGGCTGCAGCCACGCGCTATCCAATATCCATGCGTAATGCGGTTACTCCTGTAACTACAGCAGTCTTCTCCCAGTCTCTCTTGTGTTACCTGGCGGCCGAGTAACAGAGGCGGGGCTGCAGCCACGCGCTATCCAATATCCACGCGTAATGCGGTTACTCCTGTAACTACAGCAGTCTTCTCCCAGTCTCTCTTGTGTTACCTGGCGGCCGAGTAACAGAGGCGGGGCTGCAGCCACGCGCTATCCAATATCCACGCGTAATGCGGTTACTCCTGTAACTACAGCAGTCTTCTCCCAGTCTCTCTTGTGTTACCTGGCGGCTGAGTAACAGAGGCGGGGCTGCAGCCACGCGCTATTAAATATCCATGCGTAATGCGGTTACTCCGGTAACTTGACCTTGAATTAACGTTGACAGCCTCTATTTATAAAATATCTTTTAAATACACATTTAGTATTGTAGTTATCTATTCAAATAAATTAAATTGAACTAAACACTCAAATATCTATTTGAAAAGGGTAACACTTATGACCAGAATTGAAAACTAGCGGAATGAAGAATGACACACTTCTTTTGTAGGAACGCGCAATTGATTTCATGCACACATATTATTGTTCCGTCTTTACCAGTTCCCATGTTATTTTATATATTTCGTTTTGTTATGATAATCCAAAGCAATTTTATGCCAACATATCTAACTCAATATAAAAACATCTTTATTTGCCTTATTTCAACTAATTCCGTTTATTATATATTACGTTTCGCCGGAGAGGATTATTTACTATAAACCACTTCATGGTGATAACGTTAAATTGAAATAGAGCTTTTTGGCAAAAACACGAAAATCCAATTAGTAAATGCGTGAATTGCTCTTGGGAGGCGATAACATCGAACATGTCAAACAAAGTGTGTGTTGTACGCAACAGTAGGTGTGCAATTAACTTGTGAGACCTCCGATAAGGAACAAGCAGATTCACATCTATATAATTAACAACAATCGAAGACATGCTGAAACATAGCATTGTTTCGTTGCATTCATAGCTATGAAAATACTCACCACGCGCTTCTATACTAGATACGACAAGCAGTGTAGAAATACTCACCACGCGCTTCTAGACTAGATACGACAAGCAGTGTAGAAATACTCACCACGCGCTTCTAGACTAGATACGACAAGCAGTGTAGAAATACTCCCCTTACGAAAAATATCCATCACCAATGCATCACAAAGTAACAACTTCTTGTAAACCATAATAACCAATTGATAACTTTTTGTAAACCACTAACAACCATCGAATAGGCTTTGAAAGTTGATGATAACCAAATGCAAACCAATCAATCACCATTTGGCAACTTATTACAAACCAGAACATCACCAATTGACAACCATGGTTACTACCAACCTTTAAGTAACCATTTGACAACTATTTGTAAACCTCAACTAACAACCAAATGACAACCATGGTTGTTTTTTGGTTACTACTTTTTTCTGAGTATCTGACAATAACTTATTGATAACCAACTAACAACCAAGGATACTAGTCACCAGTTGGCTACCATGGTTATTGATTGGTTTGCAATGCTGAAGAAAAAAAATATACATTGATTGATATTTGGGCTGCAATGTATATTTTCTTTGTAAGCAAAATAATGTTATTAATTATTGTTCCAGCATATGTTATCCTCACTATGTTCACCTCTAATTTGTGAACAATTTCCAAATAATACATACAGAAAAAATGCATTTAAGAGAAATCTGAAAATCATTATTTTATGTGGTAAAATGTACCAATTTAATGTTTTTCAATTGCAATCTATGACTATTCACCCTAGGCCTAATGATTATATTAGTATAGCATACAATTATTGCAATATTTTATTTCAAAAGAATAATATACGTCTTAAAGCACGTTAACCTGGAAACTTTCATATTTGACTTTTTTTTATTCAATAAGTTTCATAACACATACAAATTTAGCTCGGCATCCTCTCTAAAACTTATTTTGGTTTGAGAAGAGGTCATATGTGGGGGAAAAAATGTTGCATACACAAGAGCCATCTCTTTACATAAAAGTAAAAAAACTATCAATCAATGAATCAAAAGCCAATGTTAAATGCATAACCAAATATATACATGTAAATAATAATATAATACGAAGGGCAAACATCAAAAGTGCATTTTTGGTGCTTTGGAGATTGATTTTCACCCTTGAGCGGTAGCCTACATTTTGTAGAAATACTAGAAGGCCCTCAAACTCAATTATTACTAATTTCCCATTAACCGTTACACAGTGTAAAAGGTATATACTATTTAAATGAATCAATTTATTACGGAAAGTGTACTAACTACTAATTATAAACTAACGTGTTTTCAATATAGACCTTCAAACACTGGATTAGTTTTACCACAACCAGCATTTTTGATAATGCTGTCTCCTACTATTGGAAGTGGTTGTATTATTTATTACACGAACAATTATCATGTTTAAAAAAGGAAAAAACAATAAATAAAAAAATATTTGTTCGCTACAAGTACAACCAGTGTGAATTTTGAAAATTTGAATGCCTACTTTTGGCGCACTAATTCGCATGCAGGCGGTGGGTATACTTCGCTTCGGTCGGTGACTATCGGGCAGTACGCCACACTTCTCATCGGCGTCGATCGGTCCCCAACCGTCAACGAACGGTGTTTGCCAGAGATATCTTTGTGATATTACAATTTATGTGGCGTTTGATGCAGATCTACAGAAAAGCTGTCGACGGAAATTTAGGTAAGTTTTTTTAAGTTTTAGCTTACATGTTCCACGATTAGGTCACACAACATAATGTTATGGTTGACTGACTTAGCTGGCAAGAGCAATGGCAAAAGATAGGTTAGGATGGCTTGTTGCTACCTTTGAATTAGGATTTAGGCCTAGGTCCTACCTCTAATAAACTAGTGTGTAAATTCTAAATCGTTAGTTGCTAGGGCCTACTACGCCCTAAGCCTAGGCCTACCTCCTACCTCCTCTAAGCACAGGCCTAGGTCTTAGGCCCACCCTGCTGTAACTAGTTCAGCCTATAAAACATGTAGGCCCTAGGCCTAGGCTATAAAATTCAATCCTGCCTAGACTCATTATGCCTATTAGCTCATGGCCTAGGCTTGGGCCTACCAAAAGTGTAGGCCAAGGCTAGGGCCTACCAGAAACGTAGGCCTACTGCTTTTGTCCGTGTGAATGGAAACCTGGCTCGTTGTGTAGGCCTAAGTATAGTGGTGATGGATAAGCCCGTGCTCAGCCCACTTGTTAAACGTGGTAATGATCAATGTTCTTGGAAAGTGCTAGCCGATAACTTGATAACTGGTAAAAACGTACTCGTCAAGTCAGTTAATTTTGTTAAATGAAGCCTGTGAAGCAGTAAAATCATTTTTAAAAGCAAGATATCTAATAATTATCACGATGTTAATAAGTGATTGATATCCTAGATATAGGCCTAATGCCTAAATTTACCAGTTAAATTGAGAATGTGTGAGAAATGCTCGATAAATATGTCTGGACGTGTCCGAATAGTATCAAAACGTTGCTTATTATTGTTCTCGAACTTGGAGTTCATCAACAAAGGGTAACCTAAGCTCACAGATTGCTAATGATTGTTGATGACATTAAATCGAGAACAAGAATTGTTGGTAGGGTACTATTTGGACAGGTCTTCTTATTTTTAGCTCATTTTGCTGCTGCGCGATATTTCAATTTAGTTATTTTCCGTCTAAAGAAAAGATCAATTTGTTCACATTTTATTAACTATTGCTTTGTCAATTTTCTGAGGCTCTATAAATTGTGCGCCATATAGGCCTAACCGTCATGCGTACAATTCACTTCCATAATACGTTGCATTACATATGAGTAGGCGGAGGCCTATTACAATCCCCAATGCCTATTGTTTTTCTTACTTTCCAGGTGGTACTTGTCCATGTGGGGGTGAAGGGATGCAATGGTGTACTGGTAGGCCACTTGACACAAACCAAGAGCAGGCAGACATCCCACCAGCATATGCCTACAATTATTAGTAGACTAGTAGGGCCAACACCAAATATATAAGAAAAATGTAAGTTTTCAGCTTTTGGTATACTATCCTTCTATATCCTCCTGAATCTTGATCTGCTTTTTAATAGTATGCTATAGTATAGAAACCTATATTATTATATTATGGTTAATTGCCTTTTGCCTTTATAAAAATCAATGCAGTGTCAATTGCAACATAATCAATTAGGCCTACTACGTTTATCAAGTGGACTCATTCTGGACTGCATTAGTGCATGCATTGACACCACTATACGCAACGGGCATACGCTACTCACTTTCCATTTATTTGAAACGGAAAGTAGGTTCGTTGGGTATAGTGGTGGCAGTACATGCACTCATGTAGTCCGCTTGATAAACGTAGTATTTATTAACATACACTGGTGTAGAAACTGGGCGGGGGAGTCGAAGGGAGAAACTTATACTTAGTATGTTTCACCCATGTTACAATCACTACGTTTATCAGGAGCTTTAAACCGGTTTAAGTAAATCGTTTTAAGGGTTGAATCGGTTTAATGGTGTTGGTAAACACATCGATTTAGCTAAGAACAGTTTAACTTTAGGTCACTTTCCAAAGTGACTTAGAACAGTTAAACCGATTTAATTTGACGTGATAAACACTTAAAACGGTTTAAGACGCCATCTTTCCACAACCTAGCGGCAACTGAGTGTACTCATTTGACAATTATCGCAAGGCGCGAACGCGATAGGTTATGTAGGTGTGGAACACCGCTTACTGAATGTTGCGCACCGCCTTACTGTACGTGTTTTAAGACGATTTGACGACATCTGTCGGGAGAATATCAAAGTTGTCAACGCCTTGATAAACGTATCGACTTACGGAAACCGTTATACCTTAAATCGACTTAAAAAGCCCTGATAAACGTAGTGAATAAAGGATGTCAACGGGTACCCGTTACCCGCCCGGTGCACCCAAGTACGGCTCCAACTTTTCATTAAACCCTTTACTCGTCATTACCTGTTTTCAATCTGAAAACAAAACAAAAATCATAATTGCGGCGTCTTTGTGCTTTGTCCGGGGTGTCCGAACGTGTGCTATAACTTCATCGGCACAGAAGCGACCAGCGTTCTTGTTTGTACCTCATAGTGTGCGTGATGTAGTTTGTGTGTAAACAATAATTTGAAGCATCATGCACTGAACACAATGCAATACCTTACGGTCTACCAATTATTTGAGGCCCATGAAAGCCCATGACAATAAAAATTAATTTTGCTATCCGGGTAACGCGGGTACCTGTACCGGATACCCGGGTATGAAAAATTCCGGGTATTGACATCCCTAGTTACAATAGTATTATTAGTACTTGGACCTGCCTATAGTAGACACCATCACCAAATGAATCTTTTCCTACACAGGTTCTAGAACTGACCCTGTTTTTTGTTTGGCACGAATACTACCATGATATCGTTTTGATTTTTGCTTCTTATAAATTTACCCCCCACCCCCAACTCTTGAAAGGTCCTAGTGTCTGACAGTAACATAACATGGTCTACCATATTAATTCTAATTTTCATTATTGCATACTCACTGTAGGCCTAGTAATCCCATTGGAGGATAGTTGATAATTTCTTGCTTCAACTTTCAAAAACTTTCAACCCCTAGAGAAGAATTTTTCTGAGATCGTCAAAATACAATAAAATATTATCAATGGCCCAATGATCATGCACACTACCCCAATTATCCCATTTTTTTTTTTCCAAATAAAATTCTGACTGCATTGTTGGACACAGGGAGCAGATATATAAAAAAAAATCTGAGACCTTTTGCAGCAGTCGGCACTCACTACCTTAATAGGACTCGGGCCTTCGTCAAGGCAGAATCCAACAGAGACGTGCAATTGTATTGTAACTAGGCTTAAACATTTTCGTCTTGATTTCAGCCTTTGTGACTGAAAGTTCTCCACATGAGCTTCGCATACGCCAATTGGAGATGATCAAACTCAAACCGGAAATGCGGCACAGCCCGCAAAGAAATCAAAAGAAAATCGTCATATTCATTCTATGGACCTTCCAAACATTTGGAATTCCTAGAGATGAAAATTCATGAACAATCATTGCCTGAAACACAGCCTTCGCCAAACATCGAAACACCGAGAAAAAGTATTCCTTAATTAGGTATATCCAAGCAAAAGAGCTTGGTAACACTCAAGTTCTTGGTATGTGCAAAACTTTGTGAATGTCTCAACTTTAGGAATGATCAAACATTTGGGAATACCCAATACTTTTGGCATTCCCACTCCTCTCTATATTTAACAAATGCATATTGATGAATTTAGTACATATCCAGATACATGTAGATATTTGTATCGTCCGCAGATGAAATAATAGGACAATGTTGCAGAATTACAATGACGTACTATTTAGTTCCTGTAGTTAGTTAGTTTGTATTGCATTGTTCAATAGGTAATAAATACTAAGTGGCATTATTAAAATACAACCTATGATATTGGATATTCTATTTGATTGCACGCATGCTGGTACAGTGAAAACAGCTATATATTTTTCATTTCTCCAATGGAACCTTTTTATTAGGAATGTCAACAATAATCCTATATCAATAAATATAGATAATATCGTGATATGGCGAGTCATATTGCAATAATCATACAATATTAAATTATGTAAGATATCGCAATGACTTGCTTTTATATTTGAATTTGGGCGTCCGCTCAGCACTCGCTGAGCGGCCGCTTAACGCTCGGGCATGGGTTGACAATTAGGCGCGATGAGGATATGGCAAATTTAAAAACGAGTAGCCAAATAAACGCACAAGTATTTAGTGCATCTTTCATCATATACCGCGGTAAAAATTTTATTTGCAATATCGTCACGATATTTTTGCCGACAATATTATCGCAATATATCGCAACAAGTTTGTGTTTGTTTTGCGATTAGCGATATTGAATTTCATATTGTTTGACATCCCTAACTTTTATGATACCGCCATGCTTATTGTATAGGCCTAATTTGTTTAGTTAACTAAAACATGTTCTTGCTGATGTAGCCTACCTTGAAAAATGTATAAATGGCATTTCACTGGACATCCTTTCACATCCTTTGACCCATATTTTTTAGTTCTTAATTTTGAGGTAAGTATGATTTACATGTATTAGTAGAGGTGTATGTTTGTTAAGATAGAATTTGCCATCACACTTTAATTTTATGTTTAAATCAAAATAAAATGTAATTTTTTTTTTAAATTTGTATGTTCATTTTTTGATAATGGTTATCAATTGGTTTATAATGCGTGACTATATAGTTATTAATAAGTCACCAAGGTTATGTTTTGGTTATCAATTGGTTTATAATTCGTGACTATATGGTTATTAATAAGTCACCGCTTGGTTATCAATTGGTTTATGATTCGCGACTATATGGTTATTAATAAGTCACCGAGGTTATGTTTTGGTTATCAATTGGTTTATAATTCGCGACTATATGGTTATTAATAAGTCACCGGGGTTATGTTTTGGTTATCAATTGGTTTATAATAGATGACTATATGGTTATTAATAAGTCACCGAGGTTATGTTTTGGTTATCAATTGGTTTATAATTTGCGACTATGTGGTTATTCATTAGTTACCAAGGTGATGCTTTGGTTTGCATCCATCCCAAGAAGTGGTTTGCAATAGGTTATGCATCCATCACCAAATAGTCACATTTTGAAACAAAAGTTACTATTTGGTTTACACATGGTTATCAATTGGTGATGTGCACCTTGGTTTATATTTGGTTATTCATTGGTGATGTATATTTTTAGTAAGGGTCACCACGCGCTTCTAGACTAGATACGACAAGCAGTGTAGAAATACTCACCACGCGCTTCTATACTAGATACGACAAGCAGTGTAGAAATACTCACCACGCGCTTCTAGACTAGATACGACAAGCAGTGTAGAAATACTCACCACGCGCTTCTAGACTAGATACGACAAGCAGTGTAGAAATATTCACCACGCGCTTCTAGACTAGATACGACAAGCAGTGTAGAAACACTCACCACGCGCTTCTAGACTAGATACGACAAGCAGTGTAGAAATACTCACCACGCGCTTCTAGACTAGATACGACAAGCAGTGTAGAAACACTCACCACGCGCTTCTAGACTAGATACGACAAGCAGTGTAGAAACACTCACCACGCGCTTCTAGACTAGATACGACAAGCAGTGTAGAAATACTCACCACGCGCTTCTAGACTAGATACGACAAGCAGTGTAGAAACACTCACCACGCGCTTCTAGACTAGATACGACAAGCAGTGTAGAAATACTCACCACGCGCTTCTAGACAAGATACGACAAGCAGTGTCACCACGTGCTTCTAGACTAGATACGACAAGCAGTGTCACCACGCGCTTCTAGACTAGATACGACAAGCAGTGTCACCACGCGCTTCTAGACTAGATACGACAAGCAGTGTCACCACGCGCTTCTAGACTAGATACGACAAGCAGTGTCACCACGCGCTTCTAGACTAGATACGACAAGCAGTGTCACCACGCGCTTCTAGACTAGATACGACAAGCAGTGTAGAAAGAGATTTGTTAGGAATGCCCAGATATCCAACGCAAGGTCGTGAATTATCTGTGATGGATCAGCTGTCCCAAGTAGGTGCATGAAGTAGATACTGCAGATAGTACTATTGGACTCAACTATTTAGTTAGCATGCGACTAGGTAAGTAGAGGCAACTTTAGTGAAGTAGATACTGCAGTTAGTACTATTGGACTCAACTATTTAGTTAGCATGCGACTAGGTTAGTAGAGGCAACTTTAAAGCTTTTTAGAATAATATGATGGTATTGCTACATTTTCACATACAAATTAAATCCTTATTTAGGGTAGTGATTCCGACCTTACGTTGAATTGGCGATGTTTATTTCTTTCTAGCAGTGGAGATCCCATTTGCTGTTAACGATGAGAAAGTCTACTTGTCAGTGCTACTATCTCTGGGTTGGTATGAGAACAACTCGCTTCCCTCTATGAGGGTGAACAAGAGATCGTTATAACCTACGTATGAGTCAAAGTTACACAAATACTATCCGATCCGATATCAATGGCAGAAGCTGCCGAACGTTAGACAAAACATGTGGGAAGGTCCCGATACGATGGTTCAAGTATTTAGTGGTTACCAATGGTTGCTCTCAGCTCGCAAACAAACCGGGTCAAAGGGATACATTATACACTAGCCGATTCTCGTGTTCAGATAAAAACGAATTCATTTACTAAAACAAAATTCCGTTGATCTGTTTCAAACACAAATTGTATCAATTAACCTTTTGAAGTTTATTTTTGGTAAACCTAATGCAGTGACGGCCGTTTTAACTAATGATGACAACGTAGGTCTGATTTTTCAGGCTTCCACCCCCCTCCCCCCCCCCCCCTCCCCACCCCCCATTTTCACAGGAACCCACAATTTCTTTAGACCATGTAGTGTGTGAATAACTTGATGCGCACACTTGGAATGTTGGCCCATTGAGTAATATGACCCTGCATGAAATTCCTTGTGGCAATCTTAAACTTAATGCTAACTTTTAGATTTAAAATAGCACGTTTATCAGTGTACATGTTCAATTTTATTTCAATTTAGTTTCAATATAATTTAATTTTGAAAACTCGTTATAAAGACACAAACAATGTTTTTAAAATTAAATAACTTTCCTTACTTAAATACTGAATGATACTGATTGAAAGTAATAGACTGTTCACCCACGTTGAAAGCGGTCGTTTCCTAGTCGATATCCTCCTTTACCTAAGGACACTTCACTTCGTCTGGCAACTTGCAAATTAATTCATCATGTTATTAAGTGCATTAGCATAGATTGTTTGTGCTACAAACTTTTTAATTGTCTAATGAATGGAACACTAATGGACGAGCGACCACAGTAGCAAAAGAAACAACCCGTTAACTTACATTATCGCCGTTCAGTTCAGTTAGTTCACCAACCTCTGACGATCAAAGAGAACAGTAATAGGTTGGAAAGTTTTAAGCGACTTTTCACTATTAAGATCGTCAATAGACAAAAATGAGTGATCCACATTTCATTTTACTAACGCACTATTTCAAGAGCCGTAAATTTTATTATTTCGTTTGGTCGTATATTCCATAAAAGAAAAATTATAGTTTGTGATTTGTTATAACATTTTTCTTTTGCTTAACGACGCACCTAACAAGGGGAGTACAGTTCGGTCAGGTCAAAAGAAGACCGGCAAGTATGTTGAAGAAGAATGTCGAGTTGGTAGAGGAAAGATAATGAAGGCTATATATGAGATAGATATAAGCTTAGATATTATTTTAGTATTTTGCTCAAAAGTCTTCATTAATGATAAATTGTTTCCTTGCGATGACTGCCAGGTTAGGCAACATAGAATGATAATACGAAATGGTGGCGGAGAGGGGGGGGGGGGGGGGATACGGAGAGAAATCACGTACACACTTGTGGAAGAAGTGTTGGGAAAAAGTGTATGAATGACAATAAAGGTATGCGAAGTCAAAAATGGTATTGTAATAAAATATTCCAAGCTATTCATCCACAATGTTAGTGTGGGCATAATAAAATCGGCAAATGAAAAAAATTGTAAATTAAAAACAAAAAGTCATTTGTGTGTGAATAATTTAAATATGATGAACACAGAGAAATTTGAGGGCAATTAGGTAAAAGGGTATACAAACCAACTAGAAATCAAAATGATTAAAAAATTGAATAAAAAAACAGGGATATCAGGAAACCCGGTAATTTCTAAATAAATCAAGAAGTTTTTACTTGCAGAAATCGTTCTAATTTCAACTTCACCAAAATGACATCCGTGTAAGTTTTGTGTATCAGGTCTTAGGTTAATGCAGGACCCTCTAAGACTGGCCAACTTTACAACCTCCGCTTCAACGAAGTCATCACTCGTGATTCTCATTTATCATTTTGCAAGAAGTAGATCACGCTTCGTCCCCCCCCCCCCCCTTCCCCTTCCTGAGCCCACTACACAACACGACTTCTATTTAATCAATTAGTTATTCCTTATTTCCATACAATCAATTTATTCTTAATGAAATTGGTTGGATCACTGAAGTCATGCAACGCTGGCTGGCCTGAGTAGCCTCAAGATGCCAACATCGCCCGCCAGGGGCGTCCCTAACTAGTTATATCGTGTAGCATTGCCGTTTTATAACAATATTATTTGTTGTTGTTATTTTTATTTTATTATAATTCATACTATTATTCACCAGCCTACACTACATGATCATGAGGTAAGGAACGAACTTGATATTTGTTTAGTCGACACGTGGTGTACTTAGGTAGCATATCGAACATAACTGCGTAGGCCTACTTACATTGTAAACGTGAGTTGTGTCCCCAGTTAAGGCGCGAAGTTGTTTTTTCTAGGATTATTCAGAGGTTGTTGACGTTGTAATAACAATTTTGTGAGCGGCTGAATGTCAATGATGGAGAACAGGAATTCAAGGAACTATAGAAAGAGTGCATATACGTGTCCCGAGACAAACTTATAGATGGTTTCGTCCTAGATGAGAAACTCGTGGTCAATCAACGATCGAGATTTGAAAATTGGGCTCGCTGGTCGGGTCGAGGGTTCGAATCACTCGCCCTTGATGAAAGTATCTGTATGGTTGTCTCTGGACGCATATATAGCTTTATTAGTTCTGAAAATAAACATGGATTTCTGGAGCCGTTT
Source organism: Isoperla grammatica (assembly GCA_945910005.1). Classification (NCBI taxonomy): domain Eukaryota; kingdom Metazoa; phylum Arthropoda; class Insecta; order Plecoptera; family Perlodidae; genus Isoperla; species Isoperla grammatica. Next base: position 35,712,317 of record OX246745.1, read on the forward strand.
TTTTCTTATTTTTTTAAATTGAATGTCTATCCTATGCAATTATGTAACTGATTTACAAAGGAGGATTCCCCAGTCAAGGAGCTGCGGTTATGTCCTTGAGGTGGAACATGGCAAAGCCACACATGCACCCTAACATATTTTTCAGATCGATTCCCTATTCCCAAGAGACAATAGATTTTAAACCAAATCTGTGCATCGTAATTAGAAGCTGTAGCAAACCGTGGTCTACCCACGCTTGATAAGTCTTATGTCTCGTTACCCCTCACGGGTGTAGTCGAGCAAGTCACTCGCGCTCATTATCTAGCCTCCTCAGTCTATCCGTTCCTCCCTTTCAGATACCGACAAGAGAAGAAGGGAAAGAAGAAGAAAATGGGGACAGAAACCACTAAAATCACGGTGTTTACTTGTATCTTGAAAATGCTTTTAGATATTGAAAAAGTGATTGATACCGGACACTTGGATTAGTATCAGCTAATGCTAAAAGATGAATATAAACACTTTCAAACATACGATTTTAATGTACAAAATAAATTCAATGAGTAAAATTGATTAAAGCAAATTAATGACAATCGTGACAATTACAAAAACTAGAAGTTTTTAAATTCATTTTTTAGCTGATACAAAACCAAGTAGCCGGTATTAATCACGTTTGTAATATCTTGAAGCCTTCTCGTGGTATTTATTTTGTGCGGCTTACCAAGGTCTACTTGATCTCCGCCTAGGGGAGGCTCGTCGACCCCTCAAACTTGGGAGTTCAACGAGCCTCCGCTAGGTGGAGGTCAAGTAGACCTTGCGAGCTAACCATTGCCGCTAACGGTTGCTTCCCCGCATGCCAAAGACCTTAATTGCCAACAACTTTTTACAGCATTTAATGCCCAAGACTTTAATGCCAAAATGTATACCTGGACACAAAGTCCATGTTACACTAGGTTGCGTGCACGGAGCAACCCGGGGCTCATTCACCATCATATCATCTATTTAGCTCCTGTTTCACCCAAGCAGGCACGACGCGAGGATAAAACTCAATTGGAGATTAGATTTTGAAGGTTTGCTGTTAATGAACGAGGGAGGGGTAAAACCACCAATCCGACAAGAAAAGCTTTACTGGTTTGTCGGAAAATGTTAAAACACGTTTCGTAGTTTTTGAAGAGGAATCTAAATACCAATTTTCACGTTTGAAACATCTTCGATCGTTGGTTTATAGACATCGGTATCCCCATAAAAAAATAAACCCCTCCGTTTTCACCTCCATTAACTTGATTTTCGGAAAACGAAAATACGCGTTTCCTTATTTCTAATGGAGAACCTAAGTACTAATTTTCACGTCTGTAACATCTTCGGTTGTTGATATAAGTATGCTAAAAAAACAATGTCAACCCCCTCTTTCAAGTCTTTAGGGAAAGAATTTCCAAAAACCTTTCCTTAGTGGGTGGTTTTATCATAAGCGTTATACCTTCAAAATGTCACGTTCCTAAGTTGAACGGTTTGAGCTGTGCGTTGCATGAGTCAGTCAGTCACTCACTCACTCACTCAGTAAGGCACTTGCTTTTATATGCATATGCGACGAAACCGAAGAAATTGCATTAAAATTGGGGCTCAGTTTTAGTTGACTAACACGTACATCCTTCAACTCGCCTTTGAGTAGCATTTCCCGGTGTTCTGTGTACCAAAAACAGGATGGAAAATACGGTCTCCACTGAGATGTTGCAGCTAGTGTGAAAGCAGGAACTAGCTAGGTGGAGTTATACTCCCGGATCACATAAATATTGTAGTGTTACATGGACTTAGTGTCCAGGTATAAATTTTGGCATGAAATGCTAAAAAAAGGTTTTGGCAATAAAGTCTTTGGCATAACGGGATGCAACCACCTCTAACTACGGGCTTGACCCAAAGAGGTACGGCTCAGCGGTAATGTGCGAGCTACTATCATTAGGACCGTTGTCTAACTACGGGCTTGACCCAAAGAGGTACGGCTCAGCGGTAATGTGCGAGCTACTATCATTAGGACCGTTGTCTAACTACGGGCTTGACCCAAGAGGTACGGCTCAGCTGTAATGTGCGAGCTACTATCATTAGGACCGTTGTCTAACTACGGGCTTGACCCAAGAGGTACGGCTCAGCGGTAATGTGCGAGCTACTATCATTATGACCGTTGTCTAACTACGGGCTTGACCCAAGAGGTACGGCTCAGCTGTAATGTGCGAGCTACTATCATTAGGACCGTTGTCTAACTACGGGCTTGACCCAAGAGGTACGGCTCAGCGG
>OX246745.1:35719581-35778368 GCA_945910005.1 Isoperla grammatica
GTAAAGACAATGTGTTGGAATTGTGGTTTTGACGCAAAGTCGAAAGTGGTATCCCACTTCTGACCCAAAAATAGTAGGATTTCATGTTACTACGTATATAACAGGCAGAAAAGAAAACAACATCCAGAAGGTTTGTGGATAATTTGGTCCATATCTGTCCACACAAGCGCTAATACATAGATTAATGTTCCTGAAATACGTAAACTATGAACATTCAGTATATATAAAATACAAGCGGGCTACCATCTTCATCGCAACAATATCTACTTTAGCAGCTTTATAAACAACATTCATGATCAAGATATATTTATTTAATAATTTAATAATATGTTAAATAAAGCTACATCAATTGTTATCTACCTACACTATTATCACTCCATTTATGTTGCGTTGCCGATCAAAAGAGTATCAGGGTTACAGATTCGTTACTCAAAACTATCCATAATATTTGTGTTCATTGTTTTGTTGAACACAAGAGTGACCGCGAGCAAATCCGTGCCATAAATACAACATTATTAGCATTGTTAACATTATTATTAAATTAACAATATTATTAATAATATTATTAACAATATTATTAATAATATTACTATTAATACTATTATATATTATTATATATTTATTAGATAAACATTATAAGGGGTTATAGTTAGGGGTTCCGGTTATAGTTAGGGGTTAGGGTTAGAGGTTATAGTTAGGTAATAGTAAGGGTTAATGGTTAGGGTTAGGGGTTATAGTTACTGATATTTAAAGAGCGATCATTAATAACTCATTCGGTGCTCGGCATAACGCTTCCTGCAGTATAAATGTGTGTGAGCACGTGGTCTCCTCAATGTCAAGACCAGCCTGGCAGATTGTCCTAGCCCCACCGTGACCTCATACACTAGCCTGGCAAATTGTCCTAGCCCCGCCGTGACCTCATACACTTGCCTGACAAAATGTCCTAGCCCCGCCGTGACCTCATACACTAGCCTGGCAAATTGTCCTAGCCCCGCCGTGACCTCATACACTTGCCTGGCAAATTGTCCTAGCCCCGCCGTGACCTCATACACTAGCCTGGCAAATTCTCCTAGCCCCGCCGTGACCTCATACACTTGCCTGGCAAATTGTCCTAGCCCCACCGTGACCTCATACACTTGCCTGGCAAATTGTCCTTGCCCCGCCGTGACCTCATACACTTGCCTGGCAAATTGTCCTAGCCCCACCAGGACCTCATACACAAGCCTGGCAAATTGTCCTAGCCCCGCCGTGACCTCATACACTTGCCTGGCAAATGACCTCATACACTAGCCTGGCAAATTGTCCTAGCCCCACCGTGACCTCATACACTTGCCTGGCAAGTTGTCCTAGCCCCACCAGGACCTCATACACTAGCCTGGTAAGTTGTCCTAGCCCCACCAGGACCTCATACACTAGCCTGGCAAGTTGTCCTAGCCCCACCAGGACCTCATACACTAGCCTGGCAAGTTGTCCTAGCCCCGCCGTGACCTCATACACTTGCCTGGCAAATGACCTCATACACTAGCCTGGCAAATTGTCCTAGCCCCACCGTGACCTCATACACTTGCCTGGCAAGTTGTCCTAGGCCCACCAGGACCTCATGCACTAGCCTGGTAAGTTGTCCTAGCCCCACCAGGACCTCATACACTTGCTGGCAAGTTGTCTTAGCCCCACCGTGACCTCATACACTAGCCTGGCAAGTTGTCCTAGCCCCACCAGGACCTCATACACTAGCCTGGCAAGTTGTCCTAGCCCCACCAGGACCTCATACACTAGCCTGGCAAGTTGTCCTAGCCCCACCAGGACCTCATACACTAGCCTGGCAAGTTGTCCTAGCCCCGCCGTGACCTCATACACTTGCCTGGCAAATTGTCCTTGCCCCGCCGTGACCTCATACACAAGCCTGGCAAATTGTCCTAGCCCCGCCGTGACCTCATACACTAGCCTGGCAAGTTGTCCTAGCCCCGCCGTGACCTCATACACTAGCCTGGCAAACGACCTCATACACTAGCCTGGGAAAATTGTCCTAGCCCCACCGTGACCTCATACACTAGCCTGGCAAGTTGTCCTAGCCCCACCAGGACCTCATACACTAGCCTGGCAAATTGTCGTAGCCCCACCGTGACCTCATACACTAGCCTGGCAAGTTGTCCTAGCCCCACCAGGACCTCATACACTAGCCTGGCAAATTGTCCTAGCCCCACCGTGACCTCATACACTAGCCTGGCAAATTGTCCTAGCCCCACCGTGACCTCATACACTAGCCTGGCCAGTTGTCCTAGCCCCGCCATGGACTCATACACTAGCCTGGCAAGTTGTCCTAGCCCCACCAGGACCTCATACACTAGCCTGGCAAATTGTCCTAGCCCCACCGTGACCTCATACACTAGCCTGGCAAGTTGTCCTAGCCCCGCCATGGACTCATACACTAGCCTGGCAAGTTGTCCTAGCCCCACCAAGACCTCATACACTAGCCTGGCAAATTGTCCTAGCCCCACCGTGACCTCATACACTAGCCTGGCAAGTTGTCCTAGCCCCGCCAGGACCTCATACACTAGCCTGGCAAGTTGTCCTAGCCCCACCAGGACCTCATACACTAGCCTGGCAAATTGTCCTAGCCCCACCGTGACCTCATACACTAGCCTGGCAAGTTGTCCTAGCCCCGCCAGGACCTCATACACTAGCCTGGCAAGTTGTCCTAGCCCCACCAGGACCTCATACACTTGCCTGGCAAGTTGTCCTAGCCCCGCCATGGACTCATACACTAGCCTGGCAAGTTGTCCTAGCCCCGCCGTGACCTCATACACTAGCCTGGCAAGTTGTCCTAGCCCCGCCAGGACCTCATACACTAGCCTGGCAAGTTGTCCTAGCCCCACCAGGACCTCATACACTAGCCTGGCAAGTTGTCCTAGCCCCGCCAGGACCTCATACACTAGCCTGGCAAGTTGTCCTAGCCCCACCAGGACCTCATACACTAGCCTGGCAAGTTGTCCTAGCCCCACCAGGACCTCATACACTAGCCTGGCAAGTTGTCCTAGCCCCGCCAGGACCTCATACACTAGCCTGGCAAGTTGTCCTAGCCCCGCCAGGACCTCATACACTAGCCTGGCAAGTTGTCCTAGCCCCACCAGGACCTCATACACTAGCCTGGCAAGTTGTCCTAGCCCCACCAGGACCTCATACACTAGCCTGGCAAGTTGTCCTAGCCCCACCAGGACCTCATACACTAGCCTGGCAAGTTGTCCTAGCCCCACCAGGACCTCATACACTTGCCTGGCAAGTTGTCCTAGCCCCACCATGGACTCATACACTAGCCTGGCAAGTTGTCCTAGCCCCACCAGGACCTCATACACTAGCCTGGCAAGTTGTCCTAGCCCCGCCATGGACTCATACTTTAGCCTGGCAAGTTGTCCTAGCCCCACCGTGACCTCATACACTAGCCTGGCAAGTTGTCCTAGCCCCACCAGGACCTCATACACTTGCCTGGCAAGTTGTCCTAGCCCCACCAGGACCTCATACACTAGCCTGGCAAGTTGTCCTAGCCCCACCAGGACCTCATACACTTGCCTGGCAGATTGTCCTAGCCCCACCAGGACCTCATACACTAATCCTGGCAAGTTGTCCTAGCCCCACCAGGACCTCATACACTAGCCTGGCAAGTTGTCCTAGCCCCGCCATGGACTCATACACTAGCCTGGCAAGTTGTCCTAGCCCCACCAGGACCTCATACACTAGCCTGGCAAGTTGTCCTAGCCCCGCCATGGACTCATACACTAGCCTGGCAAGTTGTCCTAGCCCCACCAGGACCTCATACACTTGCCTGGCAAGTTGTCCTAGCCCCGCCAGGACCTCATACACTAGCCTGGCAAGTTGTCCTAGCCCCACCAGGACCTCATACACTAGCCTGGCAAGTTGTCCTAGCCCCACCAGGACCTCATACACTAGCCTGGCAAGTTGTCCTAGCCCCACCAGGACCTCATACACTAGCCTGGCAAGTTGTCCTAGCCCCACCAGGACCTCATACACTAGCCTGGCAAGTTGTCCTAGCCCCGCCAGGACCTCATACACTAGCCTGGCAAGTTGTCCTAGCCCCGCCAGGACCTCATACACTAGCCTGGCAAGTTGTCCTAGCCCCACCAGGACCTCATACACTAGCCTGGCAAGTTGTCCTAGCCCCACCAGGACCTCATACACTAGCCTGGCAAGTTGTCCTAGCCCCACCAGGACCTCATACACTAGCCTGGCAAGTTGTCCTAGCCCCACCAGGACCTCATACACTTGCCTGGCAAGTTGTCCTAGCCCCACCATGGACTCATACACTAGCCTGGCAAGTTGTCCTAGCCCCACCAGGACCTCATACACTAGCCTGGCAAGTTGTCCTAGCCCCGCCATGGACTCATACTTTAGCCTGGCAAGTTGTCCTAGCCCCACCATGGACTCATACACTAGCCTGGCAAGTTGTCCTAGCCCCACCAGGACCTCATACACTAGCCTGGCAAGTTGTCCTAGCCCCGCCATGGACTCATACTTTAGCCTGGCAAGTTGTCCTAGCCCCACCGTGACCTCATACACTTGCCTGGCAAGTTGTCCTAGCCCCACCAGGACCTCATACACTAGCCTGGCAAGTTGTCCTAGCCCCACCAGGACCTCATACACTTGCCTGGCAGATTGTCCTAGCCCCACCAGGACCTCATACACTAGCCTGGCAAGTTGTCCTAGCCCCACCAGGACCTCATACACTAGCCTGGCAAGTTGTCCTAGCCCCGCCATGGACTCATACACTAGCCTGGCAAGTTGTCCTAGCCCCACCAGGACCTCATACACTAGCCTGGCAAGTTGTCCTAGCCCCGCCATGGACTCATACACTAGCCTGGCAAGTTGTCCTTGCCCCACCAGGACCTCATACACTTGCCTGGCAAGTTGTCCTAGCCCCGCCAGGACCTCATACACTAGCCTGGCAAGTTGTCCTAGCCCCACCAGGACCTCATACACTAGCCTGGCAAGTTGTCCTAGCCCCACCAGGACCTCATACACTAGCCTGGCAAGTTGTCCTAGCCCCACCAGGACCTCATACACTAGCCTGGCAAGTTGTCCTAGCCCCACCAGGACCTCATACACTAGCCTGGCAAGTTGTCCTAGCCCCGCCAGGACCTCATACACTAGCCTGGCAAGTTGTCCTAGCCCCGCCAGGACCTCATACACTAGCCTGGCAAGTTGTCCTAGCCCCACCAGGACCTCATACACTAGCCTGGCAAGTTGTCCTAGCCCCACCAGGACCTCATACACTAGCCTGGCAAGTTGTCCTAGCCCCACCAGGACCTCATACACTAGCCTGGCAAGTTGTCCTAGCCCCACCAGGACCTCATACACTTGCCTGGCAAGTTGTCCTAGCCCCACCATGGACTCATACACTAGCCTGGCAAGTTGTCCTAGCCCCACCAGGACCTCATACACTAGCCTGGCAAGTTGTCCTAGCCCCGCCATGGACTCATACTTTAGCCTGGCAAGTTGTCCTAGCCCCACCGTGACCTCATACACTAGCCTGGCAAGTTGTCCTAGCCCCACCAGGACCTCATACACTTGCCTGGCAAGTTGTCCTTGCCCCACCAGGACCTCATACACTAGCCTGGCAAGTTGTCCTAGCCCCACCAGGACCTCATACACTTGCCTGGCAGATTGTCCTAGCCCCACCAGGACCTCATACACTAGCCTGGCAAGTTGTCCTAGCCCCACCAGGACCTCATACACTAGCCTGGCAAGTTGTCCTAGCCCCGCCATGGACTCATACACTAGCCTGGCAAGTTGTCCTAGCCCCACCAGGACCTCATACACTAGCCTGGCAAGTTGTCCTAGCCCCGCCATGGACTCATACACTAGCCTGGCAAGTTGTCCTAGCCCCACCAGGACCTCATACACTTGCCTGGCAAGTTGTCCTAGCCCCGCCAGGACCTCATACACTAGCCTGGCAAGTTGTCCTAGCCCCACCAGGACCTCATACACTAGCCTGGCAAGTTGTCCTAGCCCCGCCATGGACTCATACTTTAGCCTGGCAAGTTGTCCTAGCCCCACCGTGACCTCATACACTAGCCTGGCAAGTTGTCCTAGCCCCACCAGGACCTCATACACTTGCCTGGCAAGTTGTCCTAGCCCCGCCAGGACCTCATACACTAGCCTGGCAAGTTGTCCTAGCCCCACCAGGACCTCATACACTAGCCTGGCAAGTTGTCCTAGCCCCGCCATGGACTCATACTTTAGCCTGGCAAGTTGTCCTAGCCCCACCGTGACCTCATACACTAGCCTGGCAAGTTGTCCTAGCCCCACCAGGACCTCATACACTTGCCTGGCAAGTTGTCCTAGCCCCGCCAGGACCTCATACACTAGCCTGGCAAGTTGTCCTAGCCCCACCAGGACCTCATACACTAGCCTGGCAAGTTGTCCTTATGCGAAGATGACCGCTATGTGTACGAATTGCGGGAGTGTCTCCGCCAACACTGCACGTGACGTCACGTTAATATCAAGAATACCACCACACCAGGTGAAACTGGTGGGTGACCTGAAACAACGGGATTCCCAGGAGAAATTATTATTGTTTCTCTCCATGCAGACATATTAAGGGAGTGAGGTGAAGGCCAGGCAAGATCTATTGAAGGAATGAGACATGTGGGGGGAGATTATGACGGTAAACACTGGAGGCAGTCAAGTTGTAGAAACTTGCTGACTAACTCCTCCCCAGGCGACACTTTGCGAAGCTACCGCGTCTGCGTGTCTCCCTCAGAACACTCATCATAGGCGTTTCGTGCATTGCTCAACAAGCCACGGAGAGGAGGTATTTACATCAAGCAGGGCATCGTTTAACTGAAAGCAGGGTAAGGAAATCATATTCAAATGAACAACATTTATTTACTTTTTCTTGTGGAAACGTAATAGGTTCAAACGTCGATATTTTTATTCAGTTATGCTCTTTCTAAGAATAAGATGTGTTATTTGGAGTCTAAACATTTTTTTTGTTTAAAAAACAAGAACCTTTTTAGTGTTTACACCTCTTGAGACAAGTGTTACGTTTCCTCAAAGCGATTCTTAGATTCTTTATTTGCCTGAGCATCATCAAATACATGATTATCTACCTATTGTGCTTTAAGTTTTAGTATTTCTACTGACAGTTACAATACAACGCAAAGGAAACTCCAAATTGACAGTGAAAACTACGTTCGGTAGCTTGATTAATAAAGTGAAATGTTGGAAGGCTAATAAAGTAGACAATGCAAACAAAATCGTGGTCTCTTTTATAAGAGCTTGTTTAAATTAAAGAGTTAGTTCGTTTGTATGCATATTTGAGTGGACGTGATCAACGTCAGAAAGGCTCAGTTACAGAACCAGACAACGAATGGCAAAGAACTTAAGGTGATTCTACTCCCCCCCCCCCCCTGACAAAACACTTTTGCTACGAACTACTTGCAAATGTGTATGTGTGACGTATGAAGTGTACCTCTCCCCCCCCCCCACAATAAAAAATTCGACCGACCTCCGCGCGCTTCGTTTTCATTTCAGTCGAGCGGAAACTCTTGACGGAGCAAGGTCACGCCCGCGATGCTGCCGCTCTGCTCACTTGGTGTCATGTTTCCCTCCAATACTTGGATTGCACCTGTACATTTGCGTTCTCAACTACTGTTGAGCGGTGCTAGGACACAAGGAGACAATTTTCTTTGCGCAAATTACCTGTCTAGACCGGTAAAGTAGTTACGGCTGGACTGCGACACGAGCAAACTGGTGCGCTTTACATCCGTGTGTGTAAGCACCAAAACTCAAAAAGTTTTTGACGTAGACTTGAGACTGCAAGCATTTTGGGAAGATAAAGGTCGAGCGCATGATAAGCACTTTATTTCATGTAAGTGACTCTTTTCATAAATAAGTTATAGAATAGTAAACAAGCATTTACTCAAGTGCCTTTTTCACCGGGACACGAAAAAATTCATTACAAAAAACTGGGCATATAATTGTGTTGTAAAATTGTGTACCATCATTCCTAAGATAACAACCTATAGTATACTGCATTTCCGTGTACTTGACAAATATGGTCTAGAGGTGTTACTAGCATTAACGTCAAGACTTTTGAAGCTATCGGTACACGTAAAAAATAAGACTAAATTTTTAAAACCAGTTTTTGAGGACATAAAATCAATATTAATAAACCTTCCTCAAAAAAACTTAATTTAAAAAAGTTACGATAGCTAGATACCTTCACCTTAACGACAAGACATTACATTACGTAAATGGCTCGGAGAATAGAAATGTACTCTGCTAAAAGTTTCAAGTATAAACAGTTGTTTTAACCCAGTCGATGTTCCCGGACGAGGCGATGACAGCGAGGTAATGGTAATGAAAGGCGGTACCACGTGACTTCACTGCGGCGTTGCCAGCGTTACGGCGGTACAGCGTTGCTATCTCGTTCACTCGATATGACTTTAATTATTGCCTATAAACAATACTTTCGATCAGTATTCGCAATGGATTGATTGGGCGATATTGGGCTTAACGTCTCATTGTTATGCGATGCGTTGAGCAATGGGTCAGATGATAAGCGAAGGGTGGTAAACTCCACTCAACACAGGCGGTGGCAAGTTATTGCAACTGAATGCAACCTATAGCAGATACATTTCAGTGACACACAAAAGTAAACACTCTCTCTCTCTCTCTCTCTCTCTCTCTCTCTCTCTCTCTCTCTCTCTCACTCTCTCTCTCTCTCTCTCTGTCACTGGTTTCAGCTTGTCTTGATCCCGAGAGTTCACAGATCAGATACTTGTCAACCTGCCACTAGTAAACCAAAAGCCCATGCGAATGTAGAAAGCCAATTGAAAATTCTGCTGCATGCAAAGGCGTTTAACAACGCTAACGTTTTGTAATGTATGGTTAATCTGTACTGACATAATCCATGCCAGTTAACGTTCAATCTAGGGCCTAGGCTATTCATACAACACGTATTCTTAGCTAAAAATACAAACTGGATTGCAGTGGCGATAAAAATGGAAAAACGTGCTGGACAGCAAATCGCTCTAGCTATGGATTCAATTCCATCACTTCTTGTCCAAGGAATAAGTAAACGGAGACTTTGGAGCCGTTCTTGTAACGAAACACTCAATAAGTTCAAAGTTGTTCTGAATCGGCCTTGTTGATTCTGGCATTTTGTCTGCAGGTGTTCGCACTATCCAATCACTGATTCACGTATTTCATATTTAAAATAGGTATCGATCTTTGATTGATTATCGCTCACTCGTCGATAGTGTTCGGTTCGGAGCCTACAGGGTTGGCTTAGTCGTTTAAATTGAAGTCCCCTTCAAATATCAGTCTTGTTACTGAATGGGTAGACTCTAAAACTGAATGCATTAATTTAGATTTCATTTCATTTTATTTTATTTGTGTTGTGTGCTGCAGCTCAGGGCATTACGACCCACATGTATTCCCTTCCTGTACCCAACACTGACCGCAGTCAGAACTGAACCGAACCATGTATGCCCAAAACACATTTCATCTAGGCTTTACTGAATTGTTCCTCTCATCCTCTTACAGCCTAACAACACAACAATTTATGAGTTCACACAACTAATTTTTGGTATTTTTGTTTTCAGGCGAGGTCTAGCCTAATGCGAGTGTAGAGTCCACAAGACTAGGTGAAAAGCACTTCTAAGATGCTTTGGTACCCTGTTATAATTGCTTTGCAGTAGGCACTGACAAGAGATGCTCACTTCATTGTTGAGGTTTATTGTCAATGTCACGGCGTGTTTACTGTTTACTGTTTACTGTTTAATAACTAGTGTTCAAGAAGTAAAGATGGGCTTCCTTTACAAACAGGGTAAACCAAAGATAATGATTCCTGTTGATTTACTTGTCTATTTACAATTATGTTATTCGAGACGATGACGGTTGATAGAAGGCAAATGAATATGAAGACAATTGAAGAAAACACCATACGCGGGGCTTGAACTCACGTACCTAGGTACGCTAGGTACGCGCCTAAGTACGCTTAGGACCTGCACATGCCCAAACCCAACCACATGAGCCACCACGGACAGCGGAGTATAAACCAAAACGAGCTGTCCACAACACAGATAGCTGGTAAGCTAATGGCGTTATTTACAAGAGTGTGGCATTACGCCGCGAACACTGGCTTCGAGCGCCCGATTTATCACTAAACAATAGCGCTGTCATGAATATTGAAGTGATGTGTAGGATATTTTTGATAGCGATACTTGAAAACAGTTAGGTGGGGTTGTTTGTAGACGAGAATCATCCCTGGCAAAAGTTAGTAGCTTTAATGAGCCGTAACAAGAACACGAAGCGAAACTTTGAGAAGCGTCCGGACTCAAAGGCTCCAATAGCTTATAATTAAACTGTGCATAACCACATTTTGATTCACTATGGCTGGAACGGCCTAGACCAGATTTATCAAAGTACCTCTGTTAAAATGAACAAGAGCTCGAAACACAATTTGCAACTTTGGAACTATCATTCAAAGATACAATTATACATTCGTAAACAAATAGGGCAAAATATCGTTGAGTAATTAAATGAAATGTGTAAAGCCTTAAAAATCAAGTAAAGAATGTGTTGAGCACCAAATAACAGATTCTTGCGTCGAGTTTAAAACACTGATGATCCATGTATATCTCTAAGAAGTTGTTACACAAATGCGCGAACAGATAGCGCTGATCAATTCAACGGTCGCCGCACTTTTTCCACGAGAACAACGCATTGGGAATCCCTCGACCTTGAGTGTAAGATGCTGCACTGCGCACGCAACACAATCTAGGACAACTTGACGCAGGTGGATGACCGAATGGTCAAGCTATACCTGGAAGGTACTTACGTATTTTGGGTGTGTAGCGCAATGTATCTGGTCTCAGGCTAACGTAGTGTATGGTTTTACAAACATGTGGCAAGTCTTCATAGGAGTAACACCTGCATGGAATTGCCTATACTACAACAATGCACTGCGCCTTGGTACTTCATTTGATGGAAAACCTTTCAGTCGCAGCCAGCTATACCTTCGTGATTTCATCGTAAATTAACCCCCCCCTCCCCACTACCATTACCATCTGGTCATAAAACACAGTTGAGATCGTATTATAGGCGCTGGGATTTCAATGGCATTCCTTACAAATAAAGCTCGACGCTAAACAGGCCATTGTTTCGAATGATAAAACAATTAAACTCACCAAATAATGTGATAAAATGTGCTCGACAAATGATGTTATAATAATGATATCTATACATTGATTTCTACTGTTTTCACACATATACATGTCGGATGATTAAGAAACGACTTACCACTGAACTAAATACAAAACTTATAACTCATCTATACATACATTGGTTTATTAATTAAGCAAGAAACGATGTCGAACTATAGATTTGATGATGATGATATTTGGGTCTTACGTCCAACATTTTTGTAACTTTGGCTAGTCGAGACGACTAAAGATCTGCAGACTGCGATTTTAATTAGGCCTATAACATTACGATTAGCAGATATCTACATAACAAAATTTACTTAATGTATGGCAGGATTTAAAATGAGTTTCTCGATGCCGATATTTTGGAATAATATCAAAAATGACCCTGAAAATATCCAATACGTAAGCAATAGAACGCTTGTTGAATATTTATTGGATACAAATAAATGCATTATTTGTGTTGCAGCTACACGATCAATAAAGTCACAATATTAACGTATTTCAATGCGTCATACTTGATTATCGCCATAGTTGAATGTCCAACTCTTTCGTGATCGAGCGGCGGCCTAATTACAAGACATCAAATCAACCGAACACAAGTTTACTTTATGAACTGGAAATATACCCTCGAAGTAATAATCATTCCCGTTCATAAAGTCTATGTATTTTCGCAACCCGAACGTGAGGAATACGAGGTGAATAACGCGCGAGCGCGCTTTAGCGCCACCAAAAACGCACGCACGCACGAATGCGAGCTTGGAAGCAATTCAAAGCATTGACAAGGATCACAAAGAGACCCCAAAGCAAAGGGTAAAACATGGTGGATGGGGTTGACATCAACAATCGAGCGCTATGGGGGGGGGGGGGGGGGGAGAGTGGCGGGGGAAGGGGAACTCAAAAGTAAGCGGATAATTTCAAGAACATAGCGTTCCTGCTATTAGCGATGACTCGCGTACGCTGCTTTCAAAGCAGCCGCTGAGGCGAGAACATCATAGTTCTACGAGACTTCGCGTATTGAACAATTATTTATGAACCTGTCGCTTCCTTGGAATCAACTATTTAATTATACTTCAATCTCTGTCTCAATAAAAAAAGCAGACATATTATTATGTAACTTTTTTCTCATTACATATTTTTATGATGTCCTTTATATCCAGTTGAAAAATGTATATTCCGTTAGAAAACTATCGGAATACCTTCAGGTATTTCTCGTGAAAAATGTGTGTCATTAAAGTAATGTCTATAATGTAATATAAAACTTTTACAATGGAAGCGTGACAAAGCGTACAGCGTACAGTTACAAAGTGCAATTTTTCGGTTAAAATCTGGAGGTGGTATTTTGTCTTTCCCGGTATCGGAGCCTGCTAAAGTGACCGAGAAAAACGGCGAGATATTTATATTTACTTTACGCACTAAATATACTTTGAACTTTACCAGAAGAGTTTTTATGGCACTAGATTGCTTTAAGCTCGAGATGGTAACGGAATAGCCACCGCAACTATATCCATTATCCCTCATTAGTCTGCATGGCGCTATCCCAACTTGTCGGTATACTGTTTACCTAACATGCACATACAAGGCTATATCGCTTATCATAGCATATCTTTACGTTCAACGTGCAACGCAAAATACGGATTAAATAGTTACAATTTTGTAAACATGGAAAACAACGATAGATAACATTTCGTTACAACTGAAATAACGTTTTAAAATTACGTTCTTTATTTTTATTATCGTTTCGTATTTTTACTCGCATGTAATAGTTTTAATATTATCACTTGAAGTTTGACCCCTACACACGTCAAACAAAAAGACAGCTTGGAAATAGTACAACTATGGATGGATGAGCAGGGAAGAAAGGAGCTCATTTAATAATCACAAAATCGCGAAATCATCCCTCCTCAACTAACGAATATTTTCTTTCATTCATTTGATAGTAAAGCTGATTTCGTTTTAACTGCCAAGACTCAGAATGCAGCAGGTGTCTTTGTGATCTGATGACTACTACAATGATTACTATGTGCAAATGGTGAATATAAAATATGTTGACAACTAACTGCGATTCCAGAAGAAAAAAACATCAATCAATATGCATTATGGTAGTTTTGCAGTTTGACATACAAATTACTCAATATTTACCATTAGACATTCCCGATAGCAGCAATGATTGAGCTGCTTTGCTTTGTGTCGCACTGTTGCACTGGCATGCATGACTGTTCATTTCAGGCAAATACAATCACAGGTACCAACTTATGTCCAGTCCATGATAATACCGAAAACAGAACTAATCTGTTTCAAAACATTCCCGTCAACATTTCGCTTTAAAATGGCCAATAACGTCAACAATAAACAATGTGAAAACAAAAGGAAGTCCAGTGTGCTACGGGCGGCTCCATATTGTACCGTTCATTTCCAGGTGTTGGCATGTTGTAGTATGGAATACCCTAATAATGGCACAGCACAGGTCTATTGTTTCTTACAACAAAACAAAGGGCGGACTTCTGGGCAGTGCGTGATACTGATACCTGATTAAGGTGCTTCGCTTCCCAGGGCCCTCCCACCCACCAACCAATTATCACCATTCAATAATTGACCTCTCCGTTAAACTTAGTTAATCTTGTCGCGTTTTACGTAGAAAGCTAGAAATGTGGGTATACCCAAATATCCTCATGCTTCCGACACAGCCGAGTCCAATGGCAACAACTCCATGTGGGTATACCCTAGCCCAACGTGAATATCCTCATGCTTCCGACACAGCCGAGTCCAATGGCAACAACTCCATGTGGGTATACCCTAGCCCAACGTGAATATCCTCATGCTTCCGACACAGCCGAGTCCAATGGCAACAACTCCATGTGGGTATACCCTAGCCCAACGTGAATATCCTCATGCTTCCGACACAGCCGAGTCCAATGGCAACAACTCCATGTGGGTATACCCTAGCCCAACGTGAATATCCTCATGCTTACGACACAGCCGAGTCCAATGGCAACAACTCCATGTGGGTATACCCTAGCCCAACGTGAATATCCTCATGCTTCCGACACAGCCGAGTCCAGTGGCAACAACTCCATGTGGGTATACCCTAGCCCAACGTGAATATCCTCATGCTTACGACACAGCCGAGTCCAATGGCAACAACTCCATGTGGGTATACCCTAGCCCAACGTGAATATCCTCATGCTTCCGACACAGCCGAGTCCAGTGGCAACAACTCCATGTGGGTATACCCTAGCCCAACGTGAATATCCTCATGCTTACGACACAGCCGAGTCCAATGGCAACAACTCCATGTGGGTATACCCTAGCCCAACGTGAATATCCTCATGCTTCCGACACAGCCGAGTCCAGTGGCAACAACTCCATGTGGGTATACCCTAGCCCAACGTGAATATCCTCATGCTTACGACACAGCCGAGTCCAATGGCAACAACTCCATGTGGGTATACCCTAGCCCAACGTGAATATCCTCATGCTTCCGACACAGCCGAGTCCAATGGCAACAACTCCATGTGGGTATACCCTAGCCCAACGTGAATATCCTCATGCTTACGACACAGCCGAGTCCAATGGCAACAACTCCATGTGGGTATACCCTAGCCCAACGTGAATATCCTCATGCTTACGACACAGCCGAGTCCAATGGCAACAACTCCATGTGGGTATACCCTAGCCCAACGTGAATATCCTCATGCTTACGACACAGCCGAGTCCAACGGCAACAACTCCATGTGGGTATACCCTAGCCCAACGTGAATATCCTCATGCTTACGACACAGCCGAGTCCAACGGCAACAACTCCATGTGGGTATACCCTAGCCCAACGTGAATATCCTCATGCTTCCGACACAGCCGAGTCCAGTGGCAACAACTCCATGTGGGTATACCCTAGCCCAACGTGAATATCCTCATGCTTCCGACACAGCCGAGTCCAATGGCAACAACTCCATGTGGGTATACCCTAGCCCAACGTGAATATCCTCATGCTTACGACACAGCCGAGTCCAATGGCAACAACTCCATGTGGGTATACCCTAGCCCAACGTGAATATCCTCATGCTTACGACACAGCCGAGTCCAACGGCAACAACTCCATGTGGGTATACCCTAGCCCAACGTGAATATCCTCATGCTTACGACACAGCCGAGTCCAACGGCAACAACTCCATGTGGGTATACCCTAGCCCAACGTGAATATCCTCATGCTTCCGACACAGCCGAGTCCAGTGGCAACAACTCCATGTGGGTATACCCTAGCCCAACGTGAATATCCTCATGCTTCCGACACAGCCGAGTCCAACGGCAACAACTCCATGTGGGTATACCCTAGCCCAACGTGAATATCCTCATGCTTCCGACACAGCCGAGTCCAACGGCAACAACTCCATGTGGGTATACCCTAGCCCAACGTGAATATCCTCATGCTTACGACACAGCCGAGTACAACGGCAACAACTCCCTTGAAACATGTCCATTAGTATCGGTTGGCTACCCACCTGAACAGTGGGCGTGGCTAAAGGTGTGGAAGAACGCCAGGAATCTGTTGATTCTTACTGAATGAGCGTGCATGAAAAGGCCTGACTACTCCACTACCACTAGTAAGCTAAACACATAGTGAGACGTGTAACATGGATTGTCCGACCCATCCGATACCGGTATCTGATACCCAATGATAACAGTCTAGAAGCCACAGGATTGGACGTATGACACTTGAATCTACAACCGAAGCAGAACAACCGTTCCATAAGTATTTCATAGAGATCCTGGATGTGCAACAGAACCCACCTTGTTGGTAACCCTGTCCGAGCAGGTTGCCATGACGATGCCGATATTGTATCTGAGTCTGCACACATTCGAAGAAACTGTCATATTCCTTGTTTCTACTGAAACCCCACACTTTGTGGCTCACAGCTGATGGTGAACTAGGCCGAGCTAGATTGTTCTTACACGCGTGACAACTAAATCTAAATAACCGGACATTCTAAGAACATTTCATATTCCTTCTTCACCTTTGCTGCATTTCAAATAGTGATAATATACATTTCATTCATGCATTATCAACAGACGTTTGGCAAATCTTTGAAGTCTACGTAACAGACACGCGAGAGTTTTATGGATGAATATTTGATTTTAACATTATTAATGGCATTTGCCACATTTACTACGATTCCGCTGTAGTTTTGGGAAAACAAAAGCAAAACTGCTTACTATGTGAGTATATGTAATTAGATTGATGAAAAACTGTCCACATATTAGTATGTGGAATGTGGATATAAGCTTGCTAGCACGTGCTATTCTAGTCCTCAGTATAATTATCCACAAGCCCAGAGCCCTGCAGCCGTGTGGTGAGAGTTTCAAGCTGCTTTTAAGTAGCAAACCCGAAGTTTCTTGTAAACTCCACTTTCAGAAAACCGGGCTTGTATACTTGTTCATCGCTGGGTGCCGCGCAGCCATCCCACTTTGTAGCAACTCTCAATTCTGTTGATACCGATGCATAATCCAGTATCGAAGTTAGGCGCATTTCGGCAAACTGACGTGGTTGATGGCGGAAATATTCTAACCAAACAAATCCACAGTCAACGACTAACAATCACGTGTTAAATATTTCACAAGGAATTTTCGTTACGTTTTAGACAAATGTAAATAAATGAATGTACATTGAAACCCCGTGTCAGTCTCGTGTGCTCGAACTATCATCAGCTGTTATCAGTGTTTCTTGCATGTGTTATTCACGGAAAACCCAACTCCCATTCTAAAAACAACTCCGGAAATACATGTCAGACATCAAACAAGAAGCTGTTAAAATAAGCAAACCTCCTGTTTAAAGAGTTCTTTCAAAATGAAAACTAAAATATTAAAAGTAGTGTGATCATATGTTTCATATAAAGAGTCAAAATAGCCTCAGCAACTATAAAAAATGTATAACTTTTATCCAAACCGAAAATTTATTAAATCTTAAGTTTTCTCAAGTTTAAACCACTTCCATTGCCTCAATTCAATTCAATACAACTCAATTAAATTACATTAAATTAAATTAAATTAAATCAAATGAAATAAAATAAAATAAAATAAAATAAAATAAAATAAAATACAATACAATTCAATTCAATGCAATTCAATTCAATTCAATTCAATTCAATTCAATGCAACTATATTCAATTCAATTCAATTCAATTTAATTCAATTCAATTGAATTCAGTTCAATTCAATTTCATAAGCATTTTATTCTCATAATATTCAGCTACTATACTATACTATACTACTACTATATTTGCATTTATAAATTTTATTTCTAAACATGATACATAGGCCTATACATTCACCTTCAAAACATAAGTAATAAATATATTAGAAGCCCACATAAGAAAAACACCTTGTGTGCTCATTTATAACACCATTAATTACAGTAGTTTACAGGTAACCACAAACAATTGAACAAAGTAACTATAACCGAAAATATACAATCATGATTAGAGTATAACACTTATTCGTATTAGATAACAAAAATAAAAAAAAATTAAATTGAGCTAAATAACACAAGTAATTAAAATATATTTTTTTTTAAAGAAAAAAGGAGATGGATCGTTAGAAGCAGGCGATGTATAACCCGACTAGTGCCTTTTATAAGAACTATTAGAGTCTAAAAGATATTAGAGTAATGGGTCTTATGATAGGTGCTAGGAGTACCATCCCCGGGTCTTATGATAGGTGCTAGGAGTACCATCCCCGGGTTTTTCGAGAAATTTCGGAAGTTGTTCCTGTTACCATCCAGTCTCACTGATGTAATTGTTCTATGCGTATTACGGTGGTCTATTTTTATATTTGGACACCACTTGTATTCATATTTTGTTTAGTTTATATATAGAATGTATTAAGTGTAATTTGTTTCGATTTTCGTTTGGATATAAGTTACTGTATGTTATTCTGTGTCATGTGGCAACAGCTTTGGCAGCAGAGACCGAATAAAGGTTGTTATTATATTAACAACTGCAAATCTGTTTTAGTAATTTTAATCAACAAAGATTACCTGATTCAAATAACTATCCACCTAAACATTTAAAAAGATATATATGTCAGGTTATCTTATAATTTCTAATGACAAAGAATTATAAATTTTAGGACAAAGAAAATCAAGCAATCAGCAGATCAGAAATGTCACGTTACCGTACTGATGTCGAACAAGCACGTGAACCTCTGCCTATAGCGAGGGGCCTCGATCACTAATATTCAACGATGAAGACTCAAGCACGTAGCACGTGAACCTCTGCCTATAGCGAGGGGCCTCGATCACTAATATTCAACGATGAAGACTCAAGCACGTAGCACGTGAACCTCTGCCTATAGCGAGGGGCCTCGATCACTAATATTCAACTATGAAGACTCAAGCACGTAGCACGTGAACCTCTGCCTATAGCGAGGGGCCTCGATCACTAATATTCAACGATGAAGACTCAAGCACGTAGCACGTGAACCTCTGCCTATAGCGAGGGGCCTCGATCACTAATATTCAACGATGAAGACTCAAGCACGTAGCACGTGAACCTCTGCCTATAGCGAGGGGCCTCGATCACTAATATTCAACGATGAAGACTAATTTACGCACAGTGAACGATTTGCATTCTCAGCCAAGCATTATCACGCTGCGGCTGCCGTAAAGTAATTATGTTTTCTAATAACCCTATGCATATTGGTTACAAAATGAAAGCCTTCTCAATTCTAACGATGATACTTCCATCTTTTAAGACAACACAACGGGTTTATTTTGCCTCCATTTAATACACTTGAATTTTGCTCAGAAGCGTCTTTTCTGCTTAATGGGATTAATTTTAATTGAATGACTAAGTGAGATCCTGTACCAAGCAAACGCCCCACGCGATATCTATAGTCCGTGCACGGCTACGCAGATAACCCTGAGTGGTATCTATAGTCCATGCATAGTTACGCTGTGAGCCAGGTGCAATATCTATTGAGCGTGAAAGCTAGGCTGCAATGTTTATGGTCGGTAAAAAATTATGCCGAAGCCATGCGCGTTATCTATAATCGTTACAACGTTCCAAAAATAGCAGCTTTTCGATGATTGTTCAATAAAGACATGTTGGGTGGTGGTGGGGGGGGGGGGGGGAGTTTTTTTTTACTATTTAGTCATCAAGTTCAATTCAAACTTATGATCAAGACTAACTTCCATCGTAACAACAATACCAATACGTAACATTGTGGAACCAACCAATACAGGACTCATCTAGCCAACATTCAATTGTATACACAATGAGCTTTAATTTGTTTAATTGTTAGAATACATTATGTTGTATCTGCTCCAAAGTACACACTACTCTTCAGTCTTCATTTCGAATAACTTGTATTTTAAATGGGCAGAGGTAAATAGCAGTAAAACCTCGGTAAAACACAGTGAGCGCTGGCTACGCGCCTTGCCTGCGTTGTGACACGAGCAGGTTGTGGGCCGGCCGCGCATGCGCAGTTGCAGTGAGACACAGTGAGCGCTGGCTCATGTTGGCTACGCGCCTTGCCTGCGTTGTGACACGAGCAGGTTGTGGGCCGGCCGCGCATGCGCAGTTGCAGTGAGACACAGTGAGCGCTGGCTCATGCTGGCTACGCGCCTTGCCTGCGTTGGGACACGAGTAGGTTGTGGGCAGGCCGCGCATGCGCAGTTGCAGTGAGACACAGTGAGCGCTGGCTCATGTTGGCTACGCGCCTTGCCTGCGTTGGGACACGAGCAGGTTGTGGGCCGGCCGCGCATGCGCAGTTGCAGTGAGACACAGTGAGCGCTGGCTCATGCTGGCTACGCGCCTTGCCTGCGTTGGGACACGAGCAGGTTGTGGGCAGGCGGCGCTTGCCGGCAGTTGCAGTGGTTGGTGAATGAGCGGGTGACCAATGCTGATTTTACATTATCGTTTGTTCACAGGGTAGTTGTGTCTCTGGTGCTAGAAAGCGTTCAATCGAGTAAATATGCAATAATAAATATATAAAAGCTTCTGGTCACTATTATTTATCGTGATTCAAAGTGCGCACGTGAAACGTCCAAGTACTCTTAGCTCCGAGTGTACGAAGTTATGCCACGGTGTAAGATGTAAGCTGCGGCGGGCTTAACGGTGTAGTACCCCTTCTCTTTGTAATCAAACGCGCGAAGAAAATCTAAACAATAATGACTACTTTAAATTGAGATCTTTTGGAAAAGTGAGCTGAAATTCTAGAATAAAAGCCCCAATTAGATTTTGTTACCTCCAGCTGAACATGACTGTGTTCATTTCATACACGTTACGTGGTTTGCGTTACCAGCCCAAAACATTACTTTTCTTAAATTTTTATAGAAGACACCTATACGTGCATATTGTTCGAACAACTACATAGATCAGAAGACTAGTTCGAGCGTATTGTTGAAACAACTACATATAGATAAGAAGAATAGTACGTGCATATTGCTTAAAGGGGTAGTCAAGTGAAAAACTAAAAAATCACCAATGAGTCATAAGTGCATGAAACTCAGTTATGTGTAAAATAATATTGATATAGGTTGCTTCAATGCAAGAAAAAAAAATAGTGAATATTTAGCTTTTCTACTAGATTCACTTCACCAGCTAAGCTGCAATTTTCTTCTAAAGCGTAGTACAGCTGTATTGGTTCTGAGCTCGCTAGCGCCTTCCTGACAGACAGAGCACTCATTGTATTATACGAGTCCAGCCACAACACTCGGCGACTGCGGACAGTGCCGCTCAAAACTTGATTGCAAATTTGCTACACGTCAAGTCACACAAAAATTAATTGCAGGGCATTTTGTAGAAGTACACGTTCGTACTAAGAAGCATGTTATCGGTAGAGAAACGACGCACATTGAAACTTTGATCAATTTTTGATAAGTGCCCTATTTTAGTGATGGTTTTACTATCTTGACTCTTGAGGCAACATTTTTTTTATAGGGGAATTACCATAAGATAAGTTGCTCGGTGCTACCAAACACTGTAATAGACGCTAAAGCGATTACAGTTTTTGGTGCTACTTGGTAGTAACAAGCCAAAAAATCGCGGGTTTCCTTTAATTTTATAACCGCCTGCTTTTAAAGTATGGTATCTTTTAGTCATGTTTTCCATATTTGAGGGTGGACATATAAAAATGGAACACTGTATCAAAATCTCGAAAGTGCAAAATCACGAATGTGCAAAACACCGAAAATTCGTTAAATTGCACTTTCGTTAAACTACACTTTCGTTAAATTGCACTTTCGTGATTCTGTACATTCGGTAGATATGACATTCGTGAAAATACGCTTTTGGCATATTGCACATTCGACGATTTGCTCTTTCGGTGATTTAGACATTCGGTGGTTTACACTTTCGTAAAATTGAACATTCGTGATATTGTACTTTCGTTAAATTGAACATTCGTAACTTTACACTTTCGTTGAATTATACTTTCGAGATTTTGCACATTCGACATTTTAACCGTCACGCTTTGAAATTTAGAGCGTTTTAAAAGGTTTCTTTTTGATTGGATCGTCGAGATGGTTGAACACGAATGATCAGTGAAATTCACGAATTAATGAAAAGGATTCTTCTTACGGACACTTTTGTTTGTTACTTCTTATTTGTTTATGACGTTCTGAGTCGCAAGGTCGTATATGATATCGGTCCCTTTGTCACCTCTTTCGACAGGCAGAGTACCCAATATCTATTGAATAATTCACTACTAGTTTTTCAAAAGATGCCTTAGCGGCGCCACCGTCTTTGACTTGCGCGCGCATCACCCATGGTCGAGTGTTGAGAGGCGATGATAGTAGCCACCTTCGCTTTCAACCCCCTCCAGCAAACGGAGTGCTCGGCTGGCGTGCTTTTCCATTCCGTGTTGTGCATCCATGGAACAGCCTGCCGACCGCCCTTAAAGACTATCAAGTAAGCCATTTCCCTTCCATGTGCAAGAAGCACATGTGGCAGACTTTTAACTTGTGACGTGTTAGTTTAGTTTAGTTTAATTGAAGTGTTAGTAGTGTTAAGTGTTTAGAAGGCTCTTCGCGGCACAAGATTTCTTAGGATTTTAAGAGGATTCACCAGTCATTCAAAAGAACGCGAGCGCTCGAGTCAATTAGATTACAGTACCCTGTCCCTTTCCACTGATATTTGTCAACGGAGGGGAAGTGAGTCTGTCTCACTCGCACATCGGTTGGGGTGTTTATCACTTGAAAGCATTCACCGATTGTCTAAGTTGCAAATAGGTATAAACGTCTTCTTGCCACTGACTGGATCTGAGACAAATTGCTGCTTTTGCTGCAAGTGTTATCTCCATTATTCGATATGAAAAATACTACAACAGTATAATTAGCACAAGTAATATTATGTCACCGTAATGGAGTGGTCTGGTGGAGCGTATACGCCATATAGACCCACTCCTCGCGACGGAAACGTTTAGTAGGCGCAGTTGATTTGATCGTGACACTGGTGATACGGAATAAAATCAGATATATTCCAATTAAAATAATACGAGCGTCAGATATAAAGGAATATATATCATACGTCCGAATTGTCTTGGTTCTGATTGCAATAACATTATGTTTATATGTTTTATATGACCTTCATGAAGAACGAGTTCTTCATTATTTTGCGGAAATCGTATTATTGAGCTTTATAGGCACCAATTCCGCACTTTCGAGGGAACTAAAAATATGGCGAATTATAATACACAACTCTTATTCCACAAATTTCTTTGAAAAGTAGAATTATCTTTATTATTTCTGCGACATATCAAAATGTGTTCTGCAAAACATACAAATGCAACGTAGACGACATTGCGGAACGTTACGACAGTGCTCCAACTTTTCGACGCCCTTGTCTACGTTTTTCTCAATATGGTGTGGATGAATACGTCTACATCGTCTCGAAATGTGTATGACTAAATGGCTTCCTAACAACCCAAGAGGTTATATCTAATATTATAATATATAGTTTGTAATAACCACTATAGTCACAAAGGCATAAGGACCGACTAGTGCAATCATCAACGTGCTCGTAAACTTACGTCTTTTGAGAATAATATGTAGAATAGACACCCAACAAGCACACAACACGCAACAAGGGCGGTAATTACACAGTATAGTACATACAAAATAAAAAGACGGTCAGCTAGAAGCTGCCTCGCTGCTGTGCCTGCATCAACCTTAGAGCAGAGATGTAGTAGAGGGAGCGTGCACGTCACCCGCGTGACGTCAGCGGCTAGAAGCTGCCTCGCTGCTGCGCCTGCGTCAACCTTAGAGCAGAGATGTAGTAGAGGGAGCGTGCACGTCACCCGCGTGACGTCAGCGGCTAGAAGCTGCCTCGCTGCTGCGCCTGCATCAACCTTAGAGCAGAGATGTAGTAGAGGGAGCGTGCACGTCACCCGCGTGACGTCAGCGGCTAGAAGCTGCCTCGCTGCTGCGCCTGCATCAACCTTAGAGCAGAGATGTACTAGAGGGAGCGTGCAAGTCACCCGCGTGACGTCAGCGGCTAGAAGCTGCCTCGCTGCTGCGCCTGCATCAACCTTAGAGCAGAGATGTAGTAGAGGGAGCATGACACGTCACCCGCGTGACGTCAGCGGCTAGAAGCTGCCTCGCTGCTGCGCCTGCATCAACCTTAGAGCAGAGATGTAGTAGAGGGAGCATGACACGTCACCCGCGTGACGTCAGCGGCTAGAAGCTGCCTCGCTGCTGCGCCTGCATCAACCTTAGAGCAGATATGTACTAGAGGGAGCGTGCAAGTCACCCGCGTGACGTCAGCGGCTAGAAGCTGCCTCGCTGCTGCGCCTGCATCAACCTTAGAGCAGAGATGTAGTAGAGGGAGCGTGCACGTCACCCGCGTGACGTCAGCGGCTAGAAGCTGCCTCGCTGCTGCGCCTGCATCAACCTTAGAGCAGAGATGTAGTAGAGGGAGCGTGCACGTCACCCGCGTGACGTCAGCGGCTAGAAGCTGCCTCGCTGCTGCGCCTGCATCAACCTTAGAGCAGAGATGTAGTAGAGGGAGCATGACACGTCACCCGCGTGACGTCAGCGGCTAGAAGCTGCCTCGCTGCTGCGCCTGCATCAACCTTAGAGCAGATATGTACTAGAGGGAGCGTGCAAGTCACCCGCGTGACGTCAGCGGCTAGAAGCTGCCTCGCTGCTGCGCCTGCATCAACCTTAGAGCAGAGATGTAGTAGAGGGAGCGTGCACGTCACCCGCGTGACGTCAGCGGCTAGAAGCTGCCTCGCTGCTGCGCCTGCATCAACCTTAGAGCAGAGATGTAGTAGAGGGAGCGTGCAAGTCACCCGCGTGACGTCAGCGGCTAGAAGCTGCCTCGCTGCTGCGCCTGCATCAACCTTAGAGCAGAGATGTAGTAGAGGGAGCATGACACGTCACCCGCGTGACGTCAGCGGCTAGAAGCTGCCTCGCTGCTGCGCCTGCATCAACCTTAGAGCAGATATGTACTAGAGGGAGCGTGCAAGTCACCCGCGTGACGTCAGCGGCTAGAAGCTGCCTCGCTGCTGCGCCTGCATCAACCTTAGAGCAGAGATGTAGTAGAGGGAGCGTGCACGTCACCCGCGTGACGTCAGCGGCTAGAAGCTGCCTCGCTGCTGCGCCTGCATCAACCTTAGAGCAGAGATGTAGTAGAGGGAGCGTGCACGTCACCCGCGTGACGTCAGCGGCTAGAAGTTGCCTCGCTGCTGCGCCTGCATCAACCTTAGAGCAGAGATGTAGTAGAGGGAGCGTGCACGTCACCCGCGTGACGTCAGCGGCTAGAAGTTGCCTCGCTGCTGCGCCTGCATCAACCTTAGAGCAGAGATGTAGTAGAGGGAGCGTGCACGTCACCCGCGTGACGTCAGCGGCTAGAAGCTGCCTCGCTGCTGTGCTGTGCCTGCGTCGCGCATCAACGGCCGCTCGCCAGGTAGTTCAAGCCTGTACCTACCGCACGATGCACTTGGGAATATATATATATATATATATATATATATATATATATATATACACAATACAAATAACAGTTGAGTTGAGACTATATACACAATATTTACACAATAGGGAATGTTCATCAAAAACAAATATTGTCCAGAGTACCAAAAAATGATAGATAATTATCCAAAAATTACGTGGATATAATGTTTATGTCTGAGAAGTGCATAGTTCCAATTCTATTAGCATTTAAACTATGAGATTTCTAGCTGCATTGTGAAACAGTCCGTGACGTCAAACGTTGGTAAACAACAAATTTTATGAATTAATTTATCTAAGCTCTTTGGAATTCACAACTATTTCGCCTGTTATAACATCACTTCATTGATGTCGATCTTCAGACGTTTTATTTTAAAACCAAAATGTTTTCAAATATGCTTTAAAAATACTGTAATTATTGATTATATTCGTATAAATTTATGTTCAATAGTATTTATTGAACATTTTAGAAACAAATTTTATACAAAACATTCTATTGTGAGTGAGATTATTAGCAAAACAGCGTTTCTTGATATGATTGGGTGGTTGTGATCCAAACGTTTGACGTCATTCACCGTTTTTCCCGCCAAAACGATGTGTGAAAGTTTCGGGTGATTTTTATCTATGAAATCTATTCCAAACACACACAAAAATGAATATGATTCTTTATATAAAATGAAATTCAACTAGATGGAACTATAAAAAAATCGTCTGAACATTCCCTATTGCATGCATAGTCTTAGCTAGGATAAATAAATAAACACCATGCCATTTATTGTACAAACCTTGGCACTAACACGTTAAAATACTAATACAATGAGAGACACTTCATAAACGACACTGTTTTCACCATAGTCCATAAGGAACAAGCGGAAACCATCCAGCCATGAATGCCAGTAACTGTGCGACCCTCGCCTGGCAACCCTGCCTATCTAGCCAACAACGTCCTACTCCTCGGGGCACGCGGCAACAGGCGAGTTGACATGGCCCTTGGGTGCCGAACATCAGGCTTTTCTTATTTTTTCATTGTCTACCTGTGAATAAAACATACTTGTGTGTTTTATGTGATATTATGTTCACCTTGGTTGAGGAACTCCCTATTTCAGTCTGTTAAAATTGGTTTAAAATGTGTTTCAATTGTTCCAAATGTTACTCAAAATATGTCATCCTATAGAGAAATTAGTGCTCTTTCTTATGAATGTTTCTTTGTCCCAATCAATATTTTCGTTTGTCAGATGTGCTTGATTACCTTTTGTAATGTGATATTGCTGGACACGTTTCACACCTTTAATTAATTTAATTCCTGTACAAGTAGACACATATTCATTATAATCATCTATGAACTTCAAGAGTAATTAGTTGGCTACAAACGTCAAAACTACTACCGAACGCCCTTAAGTAATTAAGAGGAAGGTAGGCGGAAGACTGTGCCACGTGCCACTGCATAGAAGGCCTAATATACGCGGTCGCCTTATTGGTTCTTTGTTTAGACTTGCACACGTGTTCATACACCCTCTGTGTTATACCGTATACGTCATGCGGTTATTGTTTCCAGGGTGTCTAATATAGGGAACTAAAATAAAGCAGACTATTGATGGTTTAGAATGTGGAAAGTCGGGGTTTTAACAGTTAGCGTTTTCAGTTAGTGTTTTACGGATAAAGTGAAGCAATTTGAGGTATAGTTTTAACTGTCCGTGTCCAAACCGAACATAGATGTCTCAGTAGACAGCCTGTCCAACAATTACAAGTCGGTTCTATGTGGCCACCTGGGAGCAAATATATGTTAATACAGTTACACTAATATGTCAGCAACACTCAGAGAGGTGTAGTCCTAAAATATCTGCAAGGGACACCCCAAATTTTTTGTTTAAAACTCTACTGTTGCGTTTAAACGTTCGTTAAACGACCCCTCCCTAGAAACGCGCCCCAAGACTGCGAGGAAGTGTCGATAACGAAGATAACTGAAGTATAGTTTTGTGTGCTGTAGTAAGGGTACTAAATAGATGGCTGAGTATAGTGAGTATACCGCCGAGCAGTGATTTGTTTTCTTCAACTCGAGTACGTCACTCGAGTGGCTACGTATGTTGAGTTTCGAGCAACCTGTGACAACATTTACCCACTTTCAAACTAAGTTTTCTTTTAAAGAGGTATCGGCGTGTGTACACGCACATTTTGTAAGACGACTATATTACAGAGATGACGCGTTTTCACACAGTTTGTGTTTCAATTTTAAATTCCCAAACAAGATAAGATGCCGCGCTTAGCGCAACCTTCTTATTTGTGGTATCGGTCTGTCTGTCTGTCTATCTGCTGTACCTACGTCTTAGGACGTGTGCGAGTATTATTCTAGATGGTAATTCTCTACTTCTAAATCTTGTTCTAGGTCTAGGTCTACGTAGGTCTTATTCTATGTCCAGTTTTGACAGCAACACCAAAGTTTGAAGATGTTATAAACATAGGCGTGCGCGGGGTTGGGGGTTGGGGGGGGGGGGGCAAGGGGGGCAGATAAGGTATGCTTTTTTTTTAGCAGAATTATGCATTAGATTGGAAAATCGTATTTAGTAGCGTCTTGAAGTCACAACACAGTAGAAATATTTCTTTCTCGACTTCTCCCATATTGTGTTCTGTCACAGTTCGCCGCCTGGCTGCACCCTACGTGTCACACTCAAACACGTTTGAAATTTGATTTAGTATACCGCCAAGATTTTGGCTTTGTGACTGACCACTTCCATCACTTTGCATGTAACAATGAGATCACTGTTATCCACAAAGAATTGTGTGCAATTAACCCATTCAACAGACAACCTGTACTCCTCCTAATACGCTAAAAAACACATTAAAAACGTATGATAAAAAACTGTGGCGCTTTTTTGTGGGGGGGGGGGGGGGCGTTCCCCCACACCCCCTATTGGCGCCACCGGGAGAACTTTGGCCGGAAATTTATTGTGCCCACCTACTCATCAACCTCTGCGCACGCCTATGGTTATAAAGTTTCCAGCCGCCATGATTAAGAGTGAAGACCTAGAACAAGTATGCACTTTTAGTTCACGTTCTTATTCTAGAGGTTCGTTCCATGGCTACACTGGATCCTGCCTTGGCCAATGTAGTACAGCGTCTTACATCAGCTAAATAGCCAGTGTAAAAATCTCCTGCACTGGCTACGCTTGTGAAGTTTTAATAATTACAGGCGAATGCCATAAAGATATTATACACTGACTTACACGGGTACAAAAGAACTATTCAGCACTGACACTGACTTACACCTAGGCGCGTAGGAACTCTTTATCAAGTGGGGGGGGAGGGGGGGGGGGGGAGAAGAAATGTGAAACCCGCCACTTCCCTAATTACGTCACTGACCTCCCCGCATACCTCCAGGCACCCATTTGCTTTATTTTGTAATGCTACAAAGTACCAACAAATGACAGAGGAAATGTATGTTGTGAGGAAGACTCGTGGCTTTCTCCGGGGCGTGGGGCCTTCTGTCTCTGCGATCGTTCACTGGTGAAATATGAAATTGAGTTGGTAAATGTTTACCCGTGAAAGATATAGCGGGGGACAAAATCTAAAACAAATCGTCCTTTTCTGTGTTGTGTATGTATAGGGATGTGTGACGTAACTGGGTGCCTAAAACGCTAAATTGGGGGGGTAGCAGAAAAAATTAGGGGGGGAATCTCCCTTCAACCCCTATTCCTACGCGCCTGCTTACACCACTGTATAGCAAAGTGTAGGACAGGCGAACGAAGCTTAGGTGTCAAGATAAGGGCGCGAGGGAGTATTCGGACATTATTTGCTACGTCACAGACGATTGATGAAGCCCGGTTTACACACCGTATTAAGGTTTAAGGTCTAAGGTTTAACCAAGTTGAATCAAGCTAGTAGCATCATGGCGTTCACATAACTTCCTAAGATTTAAGGGCTAGGACGAAAGTTGAAACTATTCCAACTTGTTAGCCCTTATCCCAAAAATTCTTAGCCCAGCCAATGAGAGACGAGCTTTTATAAATCCGGCCAATGGTAGCGATCCTAGTAAATCAGTTTGGAAAATACTTTCCTTAGAACAAAATATTAAATGTTAAACCTTAAACCTTATTCCGGTGTGTAAACCCACCATGACGTAAAATCGAGAACACAAACTAGAATGAACACGGCTTTGGTACTATTCGTACACGCCCTTAGTTTTGAGAGCGTACTGCAACTTAAGTTCATGGGCCTATCACGCTTCCTCAGGTGCCTGGGACCACATGAGAGAAGGCCGGACTTTAGTCGAGCGTGAAGCTGGGATACCTGTCCCAAATCCCAATTGGCTTTCAATGGATCTATTGTTCTAACTGGTGAGTGGCTAATAGTTTGGCATCACTTGTGTATCATTTTACAACGCTTATATTAGCTTGCCTTGTTTGTCTGGACGGAATCTTTGAATCGATATTCCACCTACTTCTAAATGTCCGATCAAGTTGAAATTGTTTACACAGACGTATTCCTAGTGAAAATACATGAATCAACTCTCATATTTACTAAATTGTCAATTAATTCATCAAAATTAATTAATTATTGTTTTATATGGAAATCGATGTTTATATTCCACCTACTTCTAAATGTCCGATCAAGCTGACATTTTGTACACAGACGTATTCCTAATGACAATTCATGAATCAACTGTCATATTTACTAAATTGTCAATTAATTCATCATAATTAATTAATTAATTAATGTTTTATATGGAAATCGATGTTTAGCCCACTTTCCAACTTCAAATCGAGTTGAAAGTTTTCACACAGACGTATTCTTAATAACAATACACGAACCAATTGTCATATTTACTAAATAATCAATTAAGCCATCATAATTAATTAATTGATGTTTTATATGGGAATCAATATTTCACCCACTTCCGAACGTCAAATTGAGCTAAACGTTTTCACACAGACGTATTCTTAATGAGAATACACGAATCAACTGTCAAATTTACTAAATATTCAATTAATTCATCATAATTAATTAATGTTTTATATGGGAATCGATGTAAAACCCACTTCCGAACGTCGAATTGAGCTGAAACTTTTCACACAGACGTATTCTTAATGACAATACACAAATCAATCGTCATATTTACTAAAAATAGTCAATTAATTCATCATAATTAATTAATGTTTTATATGGGAATCGATGTTTCACCCACTTCCCAACGTCGAATCGAGTTGAAAGTTTTCACACAGACGTATTCTTAATGACAATACATGAATCAATTGTCATATTTACTAAATAATCAATTAAGCCATCATAATTAATTAGTTGATGCTTTATATGGGAATCGATAAAACACCCACTTTCGAACGTCGAATTGAGCTGAAAGTTTTCACACAGACGTATTCTTAATGACAATACATGAATCAATTGTCATATTTACTAAATAATCAATTAAACCATCATAATTAATTAATCGATATTCGATATATATATTCGATTGCATGATTCTTTAAGACTAAAAAGTATAAAATAATATTACATGAAAAAAATAATTTTTTTAAAAAACAACGCTTATATTTAAATGCACTAAAAAGTAAAACATAAATTTCGCCCAACAAATTTTTGCCTCACTCGGCAAATAAAAGCGTTGGGTGCTTTTGGTATTGACATAGATTGCAGTATTCTGCTGTTTATGCAGGGAAAGCGCCCAACGCTTTTATTTACCGAGTGAGGCAAAAATTTGTTGGGCGAAAATTTATTTTTTACTTTTTAGTGCATTTAAATATAAGCGTTGTTTTTAAAAAAAAAAAAAAAATTCATGTAATATGTATGTACTTAATTCAGTTCGCAGGCCGGTTATTCTTCTTGTAGTTGCTACGGTAGGGTAATCTCTTCTGTATAGTTTATATCCCCTGCAGGGCCCGTTGCGCATGTATTACTGGTTTACCTATATACTATAACATTAGTCAGTAGCTACGTTGGGTCTGAGCCGCGTCTAATATTAAGCATGTTTACGAAGCAAATGAGCGCAGACACGTAGGCTGCACTCAGCAACGCGTATCGTTACATAAAATTATACTCGTTTCAAAATCAAAACTAACTACTTTTAGACGTCATGTTTACATTTTCTTCACTTACGTCTTGGCTGCAGTCGACACGGTCACAATAAGTGCAGCTCCGCCGCAAGCCAAGCCAACTGGCGAGTGTGCAAGTAATAAATACCGGACACTACATACCGACATTATAATGTACATTCAAGCGCATCACGCCTGCGTATTTCCGCAGTTAAATTCATTAGGTCGTTCTGCTGCACACACGTACACTCTCCGTCATGTATAAATTAAGAGTAAGGAAGTATGGCTTTATCAACCACTTCTTCGTACGTCATCTCCGTGGCTCTGGATGAGAACGTTTTGGTCGGGGGGTTTATTGGACATGTGTGGCAGGGGTAGGAGCCAATAGGTAGGGCGTTATTCTCGTGCTTTACCAGCATGTTGCTAAGGTTCGGAGGACGTCTGAAGAACACTCTGGGAAGCTTGGTAGCCACGTGTTGTGTGACGGTAGAGAAAGCAACAAGATGGCTACCTCTTTTTTGAATGCCGTTGAGAATGTGTAGGCCAGGGTGCCATTGTGTCACCGAGAGTATGATGTCTCCTTTGATAGGTTAGTCTGCGGTGCGGCGGTATACTTGCTGTTCAACTTGTTCTTGAGGGTACCCTCGATCGACAAAGGCATTAGCATTCACAATGCGGTGGCAGTAGGGCAGTAGTATGCTGGGTCTTCGTCGTTGGAGCAGCTTCGGGTGGCCAACGCTGTACTGCGGGTGACAGCTTTGTAGTGTAGGTACTGCATCTTGAAGTGTACGCTGGTGCGGAGCTGTCCTTCTTCGATAGAGATGTCAACATCCAGGAAGTTGATCCGAGTGCGTGACAGCTCCCACGTGAATATAGTTGAGTTTCTCCAGGCACACGAGTAGGCTTTCCTCCCCATGGGTACACAGGCAAAAAATGTAATCGATAAAACTCAGCCAACATAATGGTTGTTGAGATTGTGAGGGACTGAAAGTCAGCTTCCAGTTTACCTATGTAGGCCTGTAGGTTGGCATAAGACGGCTCCCATGCGTGCACCAATTGCGGTACCCTTGGTATGCAGGTAGTGTTTGTCCATGAAGTGGAGGTTATTCATGGTGAGAACCATCCGGCCTAGTTCTACTACGAACTGAGCGCCTGATTTAGTATTCCTGGTTCGGGCGTTGAGAAAGTATTCCATGGCTGCAAGACCGTGGCCAGTGGGGATGTTCTGACATCAATGGTCACCACGATGGTGTATCCAGGACCCTAAGCCTCCTAGGAAGTGGTAGGTAGGCGTATCCCGAATGTGAGAGTCTAACTGGAGTAACCAACGGTTGAATGTGGTGCTCAACGAACGCTGAGATGCTCTCAGAGAGAGAGTCAAAGCTGGCGACTTATAAACCTTTAGTCATAATTGCCAGTAGCCGGAACTAACCAGCGACCTCCCGAAAAAGCATCGTGTGCGCAGGCATCGTGCTAGCCTCGTGTGCTAGCACGAAGCTCTTCTATCGGTACCTAGTGTGTGTCCTAGTTACTTTCCACCCACACAAGGAAATATTCTGATAGAGTAAATTCCAAACTAATATTCTTCCAAACTGCTAGTTAAAAACGTCAGACCAAATTGTTGTATTTATTTACGACGTCTTAACGAGAAACGTTTCATCGAGGTTTCAAACACATTTTTTAAATGTGTGTAAAGAAAATACAAAATATAATAATATTAGATTTCTATACATTGAATGACTGGATATTTCAAGCATATAGCCAAACGAATAGAACCGGCGAGGATAACGGCTTTACGTAGCGAGATAACCTTCGATCTCAAATCCTTCTATGATGGGTATAGAACGATTCTGGAAGTGAAACACACCACACAAGGAACACAAGGAAGACTGAGACCACTCTACTGCCAAGATTCAAATTAAATTAATAGAGAGCGAGAGACACTTGGGGTTTTGTTTGAGCAGTTTCAGAAATGAACATAGCTCCCAGCTAATTTAAATATTTCCCCCCTCTCCCTTGCTCGCCCCCCTCAACTACCTTCCTGTCCACCCGACTACGCCCATCACAGTTCACTAGATTTCTTGCTGGTCCAAAGATTCATCATGTTAGCGGTAATCATGCGTGGCTACGAACACTAGGGGGCAAACCGCGCTCTGACAGGGTTAAACCGCGGACAAACTATCGTAAACATGCGTGGCTACGAACACTAGGGGGCAAACCGCGCTCTGACAGGGTTAAACCACGGACAAACTATCGTAAACATGCGTGGCTACGAACACTAGGGGGCAAACCGCGCTCTGACAGGGTTAAACTGCGGACAAACTATCGTAAACATTCGTGGCTACGAACACTAGGGGGCAAACCGCGCTCTGACAGGGTTAAACCGCGGACAAACTATCGTAAACATGCGTGGCTACGAACACTAGGGGGCAAACCGCGCTCTGACAGGGTTAAACCGCGGGCAAACTATCGTAAACATTCGTGGCTACGAACACTAGGGGGCAAACCGCGCTCTGACAGGGTTAAACCGCGGGCAAACTATCGTAATCATGCGTGCACTACGAACACTAGGGGGCAAACCGCGCTCTGACAGGGTTAAACCGCGGACAAACTATCGTAATCATGCGTGGCTACGAACACTAGGGGGCAAACCGCGCTCTGACAGGGTTAAACTGTGGACAATCCGTTAATTGTGCGTGGTATAAGATCGCAATCTACCCAATGCCGTACGGACACATACAGTAATACAGTACGCCTGCATCTCAATAGTAACAGTTGACACGTGCCAAACGGGGCAGATAACATAACGATGTACGACCGCCTGTGCTATATTTATAGACACTTCGTTTGCTCTTGTTGTCTTGTTGGCCATTTTTATTTTAGCAGCGGCAATTTGTTACGCATTTCGCAAGACAAATTTATAGCTGTTCTGGATTGCTCATGTCACATATACCAATGTTAAAATCTTACGAAAGTTAGAAATGATGGCATTCTTACGATGAAACTTTCAACCGTTTTTCATGTTCCTACTCGGGCCAATTTTCCATCTGATTCCCCATCTTCATGAGGCCAAACGGTAATACGCGTAATCTCGAAACGAATGGCTTGGTAGAGGGGGGCATGGGGGTATGCAGGTGTGAGGGTGTGAGGGTGTGGGAACATGGCTCATTGGTAGCAAGCGGGACTCGACTTAGGAAGATCGCGGGTTGATTCCCGCCATCAGCAAAGTGGCTCCTAAGTCATACAGGCAACTTATAAGATGAACTGCGAAGAGCTCTCGAACATTCCCTCCTAACTATTTACAACGGGACACATAGTTCTCCTTATGAGGAACGCAGTCTGACCTTAACAGTTTGCCTCCAATAAAATAATGATATTGGAATTAATATAATTTTAGTGTTCGTGCTCTCTTTTCTATAGTTGTTTGTTTTGTTGTTATGTTTTGCTATATTATTTTGATCGGTGTTTTAAAAAAATGCTTTGTTATTGAAATGTATCGTTGTATTTACTGTTTTTCTTAAGAAATCAGTTTTTTAACAAAATAGAATAGACATTAAATAAATAAATATAATAATAATGAGATAACCTGTACTTAAATTACATTTGGACTTTCCTTCTTACGCTGTCTGTACACGGGACACTTTTTACTCTACACAATTATACTTTCAGAACACCGTTTTTATTGCTATTAAAGAAACATTATCAATTTTCAATCTAGCCTTCAATCCGAGTCTTCATTATAATGCTGTGACTTGCTTTGTCACCAGTTCACAACCGCCTTTGTATTCTTTTATGTAAAGACGTATAGATATCAGGAAAAATCCATGAACCAAATTTGAGCAAATATTAATAACGACGACAAAGTCCATTAGCTCTCATGTCATAAAAATGGGGGGTATGCCTGCGACAAAAAGAAGACCAACGGGCTCTGAGCATACTAAAATATATTACAATGGCTTTTCACGAGAAAAGCAAAAACTCTTCATTTTTATTCAATAGAGTAAGAAGTTGATGAAAATTTATCAACGGCGGAGATGTGCGGAAACCGACAGTTAGGACGAAGGTAGCGCACATTGAACAGTGGCGTGAGGATGGTGGTGGAAGGGGGGGGGGGGGGGTTCCACACACATCTTAGTTTCATCATACTCAGACTCAAAGTTGTCAGGATATCGCGTTGCTTTTTGTTCCTGTCTTTAAAAGCACATTTAAAATCAAAATCTTGTGAAGTTGTCTTATATTATCATCCAATAATAAAATTAATAGACATTTTATCATTTTTAATCAATTTATTAAATTATAATAGTTCTTTCTGTGACTTTGGAGCCGTCACAGAAACGTAGCGCATAATAAATGGTAGAATACCCCATTTCTTGTTACCGAGTGGGTAGACAATAAGTTCAAATGTATCTATTTTATTCCACATTCCAAACACACCTCTGCTTTCAGGTTCACCAAGACTACGCGATGAGATTTAGAGGAGCTTGGCCTATGGCTGTAAGACTGCACTGGAAAGATTCTGAAACTAAAGATAAGTATGGGTACGAGTAAAGAGTACAGACGAAACTAGAATATCTAAGGGAATAGAAAGGAACAATGTCGTGTAGGTTAGTTAGTCCTGCTTCCAATGGAAGGTATTTGTCGCCCATGAACTTGAGTAACGCCTATAAATAAGCAATAAGCAATGGCAACTAGAAATAACCACTGAACGACCGAAGACTTTGTGCATTGGAAACAGGAATTAACTATTCACGGACAATTTGCAGCACGAAAAATTTGTCAGAGACAATTTTGAAATAGAGGTATAACTTGGCAGACAGCTGATCTTTGTGCTGTAGCGGCTAACCACGGCTGTGATGCAGCTTCGCAGCCTCGTCCCCCATGGCAGTGTTCGCTCGACTCAACGGGAGAATTACTTTCAAGCTGACCTTTTGTTCTGAAACGGAGTTTTGCAAATCTTTTGGGATGTGTCAAATGGAAAGAAGATAATAGAGAAAGAGGTTCTGATGGATTCACTCTGAATATTTAATGCCTCACTTACATTCAGTCATTCGTATTTTGTTAATGGCTAATTCAAGTTTTGTTACATAAAATAGTAAAGCGATTTTTGCATTAGTTAATGAAATCCTCCGCCGAAAGAATTTTAATACTGGGCAAATTTACTTGAAATAAACTCGAAACAAAGATGTATGTGGCGACTAACAATGAATCGATTCAACTGTTATTGTGATTGATGGGCGGGCAGTGTGCTGCATACAGAGACAGACGCGTTCTGGCCGAGCGGGTTCGAGACCTGGTTAGGTCAGCCGTGCGTTCAACACATCGGAAATGCATGTTTTGGTATAATGTAATTTTAAACATTCATGATTGGCACTGGAAATGCGCTTCAAACATCTTTCCAAGAAACAAAATAAATTCGTTGACCACAAAGCCATACAAGTGGCTAGTCTGTGGATAAGTACACAAAAGAAAGTTATGGATCGGATAGACATAATATCTAAAGTTTAAACACCGGTAGCTACTGTACAAACAAAATAAACACAAAAAAGAAAAATATTCTAGTATTAGTAAAAAATTCTAGTATTATATTATTGTATTATAGAATTATATTCTATTTCTATAATATTTATAACGTTCACATTAGAAAAAAGAAAATAACATCTCAATTCAAGCAAAACCAATAACAAAAAAACAGCGAATACATAATAAATATACATTTTAGGAACAACTTAGCATATTAAGGAACAAAATAAGTAGTTTTTAAGTTTGATTTTAACAGAATTGTACGAATCAAGGCTTATTAAAAAGGTGGGGAATGGAATATTCTAATGCTCGCTTGCCTTTATTATTGTTGTATGAAGGTACTTTTAATAAATGTTTTAATTGTAGCCGTGTGATAACCATATGCGTATGTGGTATCCTATATGTAAGTCATTAAAATAATATTTATCAAGAGCCGAAATTGAAATAAATATGAGACAGGTAGATAATAATAATAATAATTATTATTATAATAATAACCTGTGTGACCCAGGTCTTAAAGTCACGTAAAACTTTGCTCCTTATTAAAAATATAATTTCCACGACAGAAGGAAGAATCGGTCCCAGTTTTTGACATAGGGGTGTTCCATAAGATGTCTACTACGAGGGAAATTGAAGGGAAGTACTAGTTGACATTTATATTCACATAAATAATAGTTTAATTTAGTTTTAAGTGGTTGTTCCGTGATAGTCGGGACTCCGTTTTGTTTAACATAGGAACAAATGAAGGTAGATAATTTTGGCAGACAAATTAGGTCAATATGGGCGTAGATTTAGTTCATATTATTCATTACTCATAATTTACCAAGATTATATGAATAAAGTTAGATGTATTAGCAGTTGTACGTAAGCACTTTTCAATCTTTTCAGAATTTAGAGGACTTTTCGTCTTTGAAATCTGAGAAGTAATTGGAAATTTACGAGATGGCAGTCCACAAATTTGCCGCTAACAGCGCGCTTGGTTCTGGAGTTCGACGAGACCTCACCAGAGGAATCGCGAGAGGACTCGTATCAAGGAAGTTGAAGGGAAATAATAGTGGACTTTCGATCAAACTGGGAAGTGTATCGACTGAGTGCATTGACTTTTCGAAACAACAAAACGAATTTTGACAGCTGTTACAGAAAATAATTTTGACAGAACATGACGTGAACATTAACATACCGAAGAACATTTAGAACTAGTTTAAACTTATGAGAGTGAATCCTTCGAGACAATATCCATCCTGACATGGTGTTCGTGGTTTTCCATTGTCCATAGAGTAGAATTACTAGGATGGCATCGAGAAATCGGCCACGACCGTACACACAGTAACACGACGCAAAGAAGACACACACGAAGACAACGCAAATAAGATCATATCATTATGCAGTGTATACTATGAACAAGTACTAATAAGACAGTAACGACTGAAGTTGAACAAGGTACCTCATGGAAATACTTGACATTACATCTATATTGTCCGTATAACATGTAAACACCGGCTTTGACCGAGATTGATGACTGTTTAATTAAACTAGTGACATGTGACTAGTGAAGCTAAATCATGTAGACACATGGAAATACTTGACATTACGTCCGTATAACATGTTAACGCCGGTTTTGACCGAGATTGTATGATTGTGATACATTCAATAAAATAATAATAATTATAATTATAATTATAAACATACCCAGTAAACACAGTCCCTCCTAAGTCCCTCCTTTTGGAGACTTATTGCGTCCTTTTTAGGAGCTCCGAAAAAGTACGTATAAAGTACAGACTAAGTACATCCTAATAAGACCCTCCTTTACGGGATGAATTAAGTCCATCTTTTTTACCTCCTTTTTAAGATATGTTCGTTGCGAGCAAATTATGCTTGATTTTCATTTCGCTCAATGTTTACTAATGTAGGCATTCTATTTTCTTGTTCTACCTTCCATTGATGAACAGAATTACGTTTACATAGAAACTCCTTTTTTGGTACTTTTTGCATACTTTTTAGGAGCTCCTAAAAAGTATTGTAAAAAGGCCCGCCTAAGTACGTCTTAAGAAAGTCCTTCTTTTAAGGCTCTCTCTTGCTTTAAGTTTGGTTTTAATTGGTCCGTAAACAATGTATACATAATTTTTCATTGTTCTTTATTTAAGTTTTTAAACAAAATTAGGTTTAAATAGAAACTCTTTTTTAAAGACTTATGCATCCTGTTTAGGAGCTCCTAAAAAGTATTTAAATATGCCGCCTAAGTACGTCTTAATAAGTCCTCCTTTCAAATATCTCTCTCTTGCTTTAAGTTTGGATTTAATTGGTCTGTAAACACTGTATACATAATTTTGTCTTGTTCTTTATTTAAGTTTTTAAACAAAATTAGGTTTAAATAGAAACTCCTTATTCAAGACTTGTGCATCCTGTTTAGGAGCTCCTAAAAAGTATGTAAATAGGCCGCCTAAGTACGTCTTAAGAAAGTCCTTCTTTTAATCATTTTAAAAATACTGACAAATCACGGATTGACTTGGATGAAGATGAATTATTATTGGTATATTTAATTAATTAATTAGATTAGCGTAGTGAAGCGGAGTGAATCTCTCATTTTAAGTCGATCCGCGCTTTTGTGTGTGTGGGTGGGTGGACGTGCGTGCGTGTATAATGTATGTTAAAGGTAAATTGTTTGTGTATACAAAATGTTGTTCGTCGGTTGCGCACAGGTCAAGTCAAACGGCGTGACGGATTTGGTTAAACTTTTTAGTCAACACTCGTGACCAGTAAACAAATTAGATGCTGTTACCACAACTTGCAAACTCCGTCAAGATCTAAACTACAAAAAATTAATCAGTGAGAAATAATGATGAGTTATAATTTTTTTATTCATCGCGCACAGGTCAAACGGCGCAACGGATTTGGCTGAAAATTTTAGACAACACTTTTGATCCCTAAACTAGATGCTGTTAACAT
Source organism: Isoperla grammatica (assembly GCA_945910005.1). NCBI lineage: Eukaryota > Metazoa > Arthropoda > Insecta > Plecoptera > Perlodidae > Isoperla > Isoperla grammatica. The sequence goes on from OX246745.1 coordinate 35,759,259, forward strand.
TACCAGAAAAATCTGTCAAGATGCCAACTTACAAAAAATTAATTACTAAAACAAATACCAAATTTTGTTCGTCGCGCACAGGCCAAAAGGCTTGACGGATTTGGCTGAAATTATCAGTCAACACTTTTGATCCCTAAACCAGCTGCTGTTAACATAACCAACAAAATTCGTCAAGATGCCAACCTACAAAAAATTAATTACTGACAAAAATCCTTGGATTTGGCTGAAATTTTTGGTGAACACTTGTGACCACTAAACAAGATGCTGTTAACATAACCAACAAAATTCGTCAAGATGCCAACCTACAAAAAACTAATTACTGAAAATTTTGTTCGTCACGCACAGGCCAAAAGGCTTGACGGATTTGGTTGAAATTTTCGGTCAACACTCGTGACTACTAAACTAGATGCTGTTAACGTAACCAACAAAATTCGTTAAGATGCCAACCTACAAAAAACTAATTACTGAAAATTTGTTTCGTCGCGCACAGGCCAAACGGCTGGACGGATTTGGCTGAAATTTTCGGTCAAAACCCATGACTACTAAACTCGATGCTGTTAACATAACCAGCAGAATTCGTTACGATGCCAACTTACAAACAATTAATTTCTAAAAAAAATGTCTTTGTTTATGTATTTATTTAAATTAAAACTTACAAACGGATTAAAATGCGTTCCCAGCAAACACAAAAATGCGATTCGGTCACGAACTACTGCCGGATTGCTACCACCAATGCCGGTTTACTGCCGGACGCCGATAGCCTAATTTATTGACTGCCGTTTCGGCAGCGGATCGTCACCGTAGTTTTCTGGTCATCGGTCATATTGCTGTATGCGTTGTAACCCGGCGCCGGATCGTTACCGATACGGCGCTAACGTCGAAGATACCTATCAACGCTGATTTTACTGCCGGTTCGCTACCGAACCATCGACGGTTTAGTGCCGTAGCGGTAATGTCAATCCGGCAGCAGTTCGGTACCAGAACGGCGACACATTTCTGCATGTGGACGATAAATAATGCACATATCAGCAATTACACAGCATAATATGTCCAGTATAATATCCAGTATAATAATATATATATATATATATATATATATATATATATATATATATATATATATATATATATATAACAACAACTCAGCGATGGTGTGCGTGTGATTACGCGTGCATTAGTTAATTATAGCAATATAAATATCAAGGTAGTAATCAATTTGAAGTGCCGCTCAAGAACTACCACCAACATCCCAGCACTCAAATGGTTTTTGTAAGTTATTTCATTTTAAGCAATATAAACACAATCATAAGAACAATACAAAAACTAATAAGAAATAATGATAAGATAGTATAATACTATGCCGATAATTACAGTTCTTTATTTTCGTATATAATGAAAACGAAAAAGTAAGCACACATTTTGTGTTTCAAAAGTTGGTAAGCCTTCCGTCGCGAGTCGCGACAGCAATAGCATCGCCAACACGCTTCGCAAGTGGAAGTGAACAGTTTCTGCAAGTGTAATTTGCTTTGCATTTCTCGCTTGGATGCAACTTTAAAAAAGCGTTAAGGTAAGACAATTATGTACTTTATTATTATACATTGCTTCAAAAATTATATTGGGGTGAATTAATATCCAAAACATGAGTAGGCCTACAGGCTAGATCTCCGCCTTGCACATGGCATGGAACCTAATAACCAAACTAGGCCTAATAACACAATAAAACACGATCAGGCTAGGCCTAGTCCTAGGCCTATCCTATTTGTGAAATACAGTCTTTAATTCTGCAAAGTGAACAATGTTGTACCTAGGCTCCGGGTTTATTTTTTAACTAATCCAATAAAGTAACCTGGGGCTAGGTAGGAGAAGGGTAGGAGGGCCTACCTAACCTAACTTTTTGGGTGGGGCTAAACTTGGCAATTAGCCCGCAAGTAAGCCTAGGCCTAGGCTTAGTAAGATGTAAAAATAGGTAGGCCTAGGCTAGCAAACCTAGCTAAATAAAATATTTACTACTTTTACCCCATTGTACCTCAGTCTCAGACCTATATAGGCCTATTAAGGCTAGGCCTAAAATTGAACGAGGATTAGCTTTTCCATTCTTACGTTCAAACGTAAGAATTAGTAGAAATTAATCTTACGCTCAGTGTTTTCATTTGCTTGCTCATCATGTGATCGAACGTAAGATTAGCATAAGGTTATTGATATGTTGTTTGAAGCGTATTGTTGTATTGACAGGCTAGGCCTACTAGATGTTGTTACGTTCAGCCATTTGTTTGTAGTTAGTTGGAGACGAAGTGAGTGCAAGCAGACAGTGCTACTGCTAGGCCTAAGTGGTGATAGAAATATCACACGATGTGAGTGCAAGCAGTGATGTGATCACTTCGTGCCTCTGCGTTCTAACCTCCACCATCTCTTACAGCTTTCTGAAGTAGGCCTAGTTGTGAACTCAAAACTTGTTTCGTAAGTTGCGTCATTTTTGACGTGTTATTATTTGGTTGTGATTTGTGAACAACGAGGTGTAAATTATTTTACCGGCCGAGCTGAAGAGACCGGCCCGCGCAACGCTCCTCGTTGCAACCTGCATCGTTCACAACTACACAACAAAATGTTAAAAATGACGTAGGCCCACTGTGGAAGTTGTCACATCTACATTAGAAAACATTAAAAATTACGTATTAATACCTATCGTTGAAAAAAGTATTGAGCTTTCACAACCGTAAGAGATTGTGGAAGTCAGAACTCGGAGGCGCGCTGTGATTGAATCACTGGCTTGCTTTCTATCACCACTTAGACATAGACAGTGTTCCTCATTTCATTTTTATGCTCGATACGTGGCTACGCCAAAAATAGGTGGTTCATATGTCCCAAAAATAAATCACTGTCTGCGTGTACTCACTTCGTCTAGAGATGGGCACATTTTATTGGTGTATCGATAACAAAATATCGGCTTTTAAGCCACGCATTGCATCGATATAGGCCTATCAACACGACATATATAGGCACGATAGGCATTTTTATTAAAAAAACTTTTACTGAAAAAAAGAACTTTTAGAGAACACTCGCTCTTTTTTGGCCGCTCTGCACTTACTTCCTACTTTCGCTTAGTCGATAAAATAGTTTGACTTAAGGTTGAGTGGAACTTCAAACTTCAATTCAATCCAAATTTTGATTTGATATGTCGGCTCATAAGGTATCGATAAACCGATGTATCGTCTGATCGTGTGTCTGACTGCAATAATATCGATACAGAATCGATATTTATATTTATATTGGTTTCGATATATCAATACTTTTTGCCCATCTCTACGCACATCCTACTGAATGATATTAGGCCTAACCAATTAATCACGTAGTAGTCCAGCCTACTTTATTAATTAATGTATGGATATGACTCGCTAGTTAAGTTTGTTGTTTAACTAATAAGAAGCTGGCTGTTGAAGGTTAAGCTAATGTTTCTTCATTTTCAGGTACCTGCCTTCATGCCGGAGTAATGTTACAGCGTCTAGTGGAGAAGCTAGCAACAAAAAACCAAGGTGGGCTTAATATTATAATCTGACATGACATTCTACTTTGATCATTTATTAATTATGTTATGTACCAACTGCAAGATATCCAGACTTAAACACTAAGTGTCAATTGTGATATCTACCATTAAAAAACATGTTGACTATCCTCATTTTTTTAAAATTCATTTTAGAACTAAATTTTATAGATGAGTATTAATTACTGTAGCCTACTCAGTAATAATTTTATACATGGCAAGTAATATTATTAACAAGTCAATGATTTTATACTCATGTTCATTTTATAATTAAATTTTATAGATAAGTATTACTGTAGGCCTACTCAGTAATAATTTTATACATGGCAAGTACCGGTACATAGGTAATATTATTTACACGTGCATAATATTATTAACAAGTCAATGATATTTACACTCATGTTATGCCTCAAATGTTTTTATTTCAGAATCTACCACCACATGTCATAATCACCAGCTGAACAGTGTATTGTTCTGACAGGACCCTGAGGCCCTTATGTTCCATGCGCATGTGTGTGCTCTCATTTCAATGCATGTTTCTTTAGTTGCAGTAAGGCGCAATGCTGGACACAAATATGTAACATCAGAAATGGTGGAGGATGAAGTTAAATATTGGCTTCGTCGAAGCAAAGACCAGCGGACGTCTGAAAGCTGCAAGAACGGGACATCGTGCAACCAACAGCTGTTCAACAACAAGAAGTAGTCCTAGAGAATGAAGGACAGGAAGATTCTCAAGTACTGTATTCTCTCCCAGGTAATCGACTGCAATGTCCTGCCAGGCAGGGGTGCTCTGGAAGAAGGCTCCGTACCATCGGCTCTGGTGGACTGTAGGAACTTACTAGCTGGCACTCGTTACAGTGTTTGCAGAATAACTCGACATCTTTATCGATATTGCGCCACCACGCCTTGGTGTGAAGTTTTTGCTTCATAGCGACAATCCCTGGATGACCCTGATGTGCTAGTTCGAGAACTTGCGCACGAAGTTTCTTTGGAATGAGAAGGCGAGATCCGCGTAGGACGATTGACTCGTAGCACTGAGCTCTTGTTAGATTAGCTCACAAGTTCTGCGGGCCAAATGTCTGCCGTGAGGCCTTGCCGCAGTTTGGATTATTTCTTCGTCACTTTCTGACACTGCTTGTATCTCTTCTAAGCGCATTGCTCGAGGTACAGCCTGTGTTGCGACCCAGTGTATGTAAGTGTCTTATCAGGTTCTGGATTGCCGTTCTGTCTTGGCTTTAGTGGTCTTCCCTGGTTGATATATAACCTTGTAGTGTAGCCTTGAAGTCTTAACATCCATCTCTCTACTCGAGCACACGGTCTCGATTTAGTCCCGAAGATAAATTGTAGGGGTTTGTGATCTGTGACAAGCGTAAATTCGCCACCATAAATGTAGTGGTGGAAACGCTCACACGACCATCCAAGAGATGGTGCCTCCTTTTCGATATGGCTGAACTCGACTTCTGCATCAGCGAGGGAAACCTCGCTAGAACCGAATTAAATCACGATAAAACATGCACCATGCACTCGCAATATTGCCGAACACCTTATAAATTTACCATCGTCGCCATTGTAACGTATCTTGAGGTGGAAGGAAAGAATATGCAAGGAAGGAATATGCAAGCACTCGAGCCCCACAACCTCCAACATAGAGTTAAGGGGTGCCTGCATGGTGCCTTGGGTGAGCCTCATGCCATACAATTTTCGCATGAGGTACAAGCTGCTCCCGATCGTTAAGCGCTCGCGTAGCCTTTGTAGCAAATCATACTCATAAAAATGCCATTGTAATATGCAAGCACTCCAGCCCCACAACCTCCAACATAGAGTTAAGGGGTGCCTGCATGGTGCCTTGGGTGAGCCTCATGCCATACAATTTTCGCATGAGGTACAAGCGGCTCCCGATCGTTGGGCGCTCGCGTAGCCTTTGTAGCAAATTATACTCATAAACATGGCATTGTAACATGCAAGTTTTATTCTACTATAAGCTTGCAATATCCTCATAGGGAATGTCTACCCCCATGCAATTGGGTAGCCAAAATAATGTTAGAATATGTATCACCATAATGTTGTGTCATGTGCAGTGTTTGCATTAATAACTTGTTTTGTATAGTAAGTTTTGTAATTTGTATTAATTTGTATTGACTTCAATTTATTGTTTACTATTTAAGCATGTACCTATAGGCTAATATCATTGCATATCATGCACATTTAAAATGTATATTTCATTTTAACTTGAATTTTAGACCTGCTCTGCATACTAAATATGTATAATCTGCCGAAGGACTGCTGACTGAATCTTATCATGGTGGGCAACTGGGCATGCAAGTTTGCACGCATTTACTGATTCCGAAAGCCATGCCGGCGGAAGCAATATACTGTACACTGCATATAGTGCATGTACTATATTTCAAATAATGTAAAATATTGCCAAACTATACAAACTATACAATGCGTACAATGTACATATTGATTTTAATGCCATGTGCTTATACTATAAGTGTACTCTATCCTGTGGACAGAACCACATCTAAGCCCTAGCCTGATGCAATGATGCTGTTTAGCAGTGTGGTTATAAGTACTTAGCGTGCTACTTCTAGCATGTTACATTTTTTGGTAGCAAGAGGTAGCGCGCTTTACATTTGAAAATGCGGTAAAGTAGCGAGTAAAAAAAACGCCGCTACTCGATTTTTGCAAAAGAGAAATACACGTTGTTTCGCCCGCCACAATTCCCACCGTCAAAGGTTCGGAATGACAACTTTCATGCCCTTCTTGATGTAATGACTCGATCATAGTCCCAAGGTCGCCTCCCCAGCGCTGTTTACTGTTTCACCCCGTGAGCTGTACGTGATATGAGTATGACCATTGGTATGACTCACTCTCTAATATAACACCTCTTTCAGACATATATATTTGTGGCTTCTTACTTTTTCATACATTATTTTCATAAACATAAGCTGTAGCTGTAACAGTGCTACTTTTAAAAGGTAGCTTTAACGACACTGCTATTTAGTCATTTATTGGTATGTATGGGTTTTAATCCCTTTATGAGCATGCTATTGTTTGGTTTTATGTATACATATTAATAAGTGAAGACGAAGTGCCAATTTTGTGTAAAACATATTGTAAGAACCACTGCAGTGTATCTGCAGCAATTTCAATTTGTAATTTAAAATTGTAATTTATTTTCAAATTAAAATTTGCTATCACCATGCACCTTGTCCACTTTAATTTGAAATGGTAAAATATGAGCTAATTTTTGTATTATAGGTATTTCTGTCGCAGCTATACATCCATTGATAGTTACCTAAAATGAGCTCTTTCTTACACACATAATTCCTCCTTTTTACCTACTATGGAGTTCCCTTTGAGTTCCTTATTCCCACCAAAAGAGCTTCTTTTTACGTTCTACAATGCTCCTTTTAACGCCCTAAAATGCTCCTTTTTACCTCCAAAATAGCACATTTTTGTGTTCAAAAGAGTTCCTTTTTACGTCCTAAATAGTGCCTGTGTACATCCTAAACCGCTCCTTTTTACGTATGAAACAACTCCCTTTTCCGTTGAAAAATGGTCCTTTTTCCGGTGAAAAGAGCGTCTTTTTCCCTTAAAAGTTTGTAAAAAGTACGTATAAAGGCACCGAAAACGAGCTCCTTTTTACAGCCTAAAGACATACTTTTTGCCTCCTAAAAAGGAGCTCCTTAGGCTGTATAAGGGAGAGAAATTAGGCTGGTAAATAGGACAAATAAAGGATCAAAAAAGGAGCTCCTTAGGAGGTCCCTTTTCCCTTAAAAGTATGTAAAAAGTATGTATAAAGGCACCGAAAAAGAGCTCCTTTTTACAGCCTAAAGACATACTTTTTGCTTCCTAAAAAGGAGCTCCTTAGGAGGTATAAGGGAGAGAAATTAGGCTGGTAAAAAGGACAAATAAAGGACTAAAAAGGATCAAAAAAGGAGCTCCCTAGGAGGTCCTAGATATTTTTTAGGATGTAAAAAGTACGTAAAAAGGAGAGCCTTGTGTTTCATGGGTAAGAATAATAATGATTATTATTATTATTTTTATTATTATAACAGAATGCAATCATATTCCATTAGTGGAAATGTAGTAAAATCTCAAAAATAATACATGGCATTAGTTTAATATACATAGATGAAAGCAATAAGCAGTAAGAACAGTCGGGATTAACTAATAAATTTTAGAAAAAAGTACCAACAACGCAGTCCTATAAACAGGCCTACCATGAGAAATAGCGGCTTGGATAGCCTTAGTTCGAGTGTTAGTTCCAACGCTCGTTAGTCAAAGTTGTAAGTTGTTAGTTTTATTTCCAGGCACATAGAATATCATATATTATAATGACCACTTCAGTGGCGGCTCGTGGGGTTTGAAATAGGTTGGGCACAAATCAGATAACATTTAAAAAGTGTAGCTTGTCGCATTTTAGAGTTACATTTAGACACTGACACAGATACAGAAGATAGGCATAATAAAATAACAGCACATGCAAACTTACCTAATATTTTAACGTACCTGTGTCATTGTGTTTACGAACAGAAGTTCTATAGCCGACATCCATAGTTGTTGTCTGATATTATTCCTACCTATCAACGGTAGACTCATTCCATTGTCCAAATCATTGATTAAGTTTAATCAATGGTCCAAATGACTTTGGATAGTCCCTGTTTTTTGGTTTTCTCACTCAAGTGTTTCAAATCTTTGACACCAATCCTGGTATGTCTTATCTAAAATAAGTACACATTACTTCAGGATGAATATAGATTTATTGAACACTTTTAATAACACGTAAAGAAACCTACCATGTTTGAAATTGGACACCCGACTCCCGCGTCGAGTCATGGCTAGACTAAAACAGTATGACCAACTTAAGAACTAAACTACCTACTTATGACAACTGGGCTAGTTGATAAATAATATTATATGAAAAAAATATATTTTTTAAAAACAACGCTTATATTTAAATGCACTAAAAAGTAAAAAATAAATTTTCGCCCAACAAATTTTTGCCTCACTCGGAAAATAAAAGCGTTGGGCGCTTTCGGTATTGACATAGATTGCAGTATTCTGCTGTTTATGCAGGGAAAGCTTCAACGCTTTTATTTTCCGAGTGAGGCAAAAATTTGTTGGGCGAAAATTTATTTTTTACTTTTTAGTGCATTTAAATATAAGCGTTGTTTTTAAAAAAATATATTTTTTTCATGTAATATTATTTTATACTTTTTAGTCTTAAAGAATCTTGCAATCGAATATATATCGAATATCGATTGATTAATTAATTATGATGGTTTGGTTGATTATTAAGTAAATATGACAATTGATTCATGTATTGTCATTAAGAATACGTATGTGTGCAAACTTTCAGCTCAATTCGACGTTTGAAAGTGAGTGTTTTATCGATCCCCATATAAAACATCAATTAATTAATTATGATGGCTTAATTGATTATTTAGTAAATATGACAATTGATTCATGTATTGTCATTAAGAATACGTCTGTGTTAAAACTTACAACTCGATTCGACGTTGGGAAGTGGGTGAAATATCGATTCCCATATAAAACATTAATTAATTATGATGAATTAACTGACTATTTTAAGTAAATATGACAATTGATACGTGTATTGTCATTAAGAATACGTCTGTGTGAAAAATTTCACCTCAATTCGACGTTCGGAAGTGGGTTAAACATCGATTCCCATATAAAACATTAATTAATTATGATGAATTAATTGAATATTTAGTAAATATGACAACTGATTCGTTTATTGTCATTAAAAATACGTCTGTGCGAAAACTTTCAGCTCAATTCAACGTTGGAAAGTGGGTGAAATATCGATTTCCATATAAAACATCAATTAATTAATTAATTATGATAAATTAATTGATTATTTAGTTAATATGACAATTGATTCGTGTATTGTCATTAAGAACACGTATGTGTGATAACCTTTAACTCGATTTGACGTTGGGAAGTGGGTTAAACATCGATTCCCATATAAAACATCAATTAATTAATTATGAATTAATTGATGACTTAGTTATATGACAATTGATTCGTGTGAAGTCATTAAGAATACGTCTGTGTAAAAACTTTCAACTCGATTTGACGTTGGGAAGTGGGTTGTACATCGATTTCCATATAAAACATTAATTAATTAATTATGATAAATTAATTGACGATTTAGTAAATATGACAATTGATTCGTGTATTGCCATTAAGAATACGTCTGTGTCAAAACTTTCAATTCGATTTGACGTTGGAAAGTGGGTTAAACATCGATTTCCATATAAAACATGAATTAATTAATTATGATGAATTAATTAACAATTTAGTAAATATGACAGTTGATTCATGTATTGTCATTAAAAATACGTCTGCGTACAAAATTTCAGCTTGATCAGACATTTAAAAGTAGGTGAAATATCGATTCAAAGATTCATCGATTTCCATGTAAAACATTAATTAATTAATTATGATGAATTAATTGACAATTTAGAAAATATGACAGTTGATTCATGTATTGTCATCAAGAATACGTATGTGTTAAACATTTCAGCTTGATCGAACATCTAGAAGTAGGTGGAATATCGATTCAAAGATTTCGTCCAGACAAACAAGGCAAGTTAATAGAAGCGTTGTAATACAACACCACAACAGCAACAGCTGTGTTAATGTGAGGTTATGTAGGCTATATGTGACAAATCCCTACGCATGTATAATCACCGCCAAATAAAAGGCATGTAAAACAGAAGAATGCATTATGCACCATTGCACCTGTAGCTAGCAGAACAGCCTGACTAATGCACAAGTCTGGTCTTGGTGGACCTAATCTCTTCGCTAACAGTCGATCTTCGTAACTCAAGTATTTTTTTTTTAAGTATCTTACCTCATTCATTTTGTTTCATGGTGTAACACGGAATATTATCACTGTTCATAATTATGTGACGAGGCTACACTACTGTCACTCACACACTACAAAGTCAAATCCACGTAAATCGCTCACTGCACTAATGTAGGCCTACACAAAGACAACCACCTGTCAGCACACAATCGGCACACAATCACACACACTCGGATCGCGTGGTAACAGCATTGAGTTTGTTAACAAACTCAATGATAACAGCAGTCCAACTGTCTAACAACTTGGGCCAGGAAAACACAGGCTCTACCTTGCCTATCGTTTACATTTACTTTCGGGGGTTTCCCTCACACTTTCATGAAAAAATTAAAGTGCGCCTGCGCCGGGTAGATGACTCGTTGCAAGCCAGCCACACGCAAGGTCGTTATTGTTAGTACTCTGCGCACTATCTGCACTCTGCATACTATCACACTCTGTTGCAGACTTCGAGAAGCGCGCAGCGCGCTTTTATTTGAATGTGCATTTTGAAAATACAAAATTCGATTTTATGATAATATATCACAAGTCCACAACTCAGAATTTAATGTGAGTTGATTGTTGGCGGGAGGAAAGGGAGGGCACGTGCCCTGTGCCCTTACGTTTGAGCCGCCCCTGGAACACTTTATGACGACCTCTAAGTTTAATTGTTTGGGATAAGTATCTATTTACTTACTCCTAAACAAATAAACGTTTTTATTGAGGTGTTTGAAAAAAAGCTATATGACGACCGCTGAATAACACTGAAGATTTGACAAGTGACAATGTAACTACATGTGATCTAGAAAGATTTGAAGATGCCATGAACAAATCATACTATTTAATGTTGGAAAAAAAAGGCCATTTATTTTTAGAATTGCCTTCGATTTAAATTATTCCATATCAACCATAGGTATACTGACTACATTTTATAACTTATTTTTCAATGGCAGTATTCTAACTGTTCAATGTTGCATAGCGTTCTTGCGATATGACTATAAAACGAGATAATGTTGGAACTACCCCACCCGTTAACTTTAATGATATAACTCTTCTAAATAGCTCCTCGAATCTCGTCCCTCCATTTCGCACATCACCTCTGAAAATTCAATTTCCTTTCTTCATTTCGCATGGGTGGCGCATGCATTCACTACAATAAAACAAATCGTTTTAACATTTCTTTTGATTCACAGTTTCTTCCGGAACAAAAAGAAACTTGCGAGACAAAATAACGCTTGAATTGTGTCTTTCAATAACTTCCAAATCGTTTTGCTGCGTTCAGCCCAGAACAATATTATTCTGCTGCATCATCAAAAGCTTAAATGGAAATGTGAAATATTGTCATTTGCATCTGGTCCTCGATTCTGGTAAATGTTTTGTTTAGTGAGCTATTATAGAATGTACGCTGTATAGCATATAAATCACAAGTATTCACTTGGAATTCATAGAGGCTCCCGTTGCACGACTAGCGCATCATTAATTCACTCTCATATAGCAACTATACTTGAATAGAAACCGAAATACTTTATTGGAATAGGTAATCAGTGAAGCTGAGTAGGAGAAAAACCATCAACTGTTAATTACTTGGAAATGAAGACATATTATATACAAAACGCTGAACAAAGATAGTGGAATACATTGTGTACTAAATATCGCAATGCGGAGGAGTTGTGGAAATAATTCACTGAAACTTTGTTCAAACAGAAGTGGTAAGTACGTTGTAAAATAGAAACTAAAAATGACAGTATATCGGAAAGAAGGGTATCAAACCCTGATCCCGACAAGGAATTGAATATAGTTGCCCCACTATTCGGACAGACGTCAACTGGCATCTCATAATACTGATCACGTGTATCAATGTTCGACGCTTCCGACTCCTCACATTAATTGTCTGTATTCTAATAATCGGGCAATCACAAATACAATGGACTGGATTGTTTGTAAAACAATAATACTAATAATACATGTTCGCAGAAACCTCTGCTGTAGGGTGCAGCTTTACCTCCAAGGTATGAGTATTTAGGAAGAAATGACCTATGCCTATATTAAGTTATTGCAAAACTTAATAAAAATGGTCAAATGATGTATGTTTTATCAGAAACTAAAGTAATGTATAGGTTATCACTCAAACCCAGCCTTATGACCGGGGCAAACTTTGGTACACTGATTCAGTTGTGATTGCCGGTGGTCGGAATCGAAACGGCAATCTCACGAGTCAGTGTTCCACATATCAACCTCTACATGCGAGTGTTTGTTCCACTGAGTCATGACTCCAGTCTCGCGTTGTGGTAGCACAGCGTCACATCAATCGGTAGACCCGGACCACTTTCTTTATTTCTCTATTTCTTTCTTTTGTCTTTCTCTCTTGTCCGTCTAACTCACGTATTAGAGCTTTACACTACAGATTGCGATCGGAAATACGCTACACGACTGTAATGAGAGTAAATGCGAACGAACACAAAAAAAATGCTCTTCTTTAAGTTCGAATCACCTCCTATAATCTTTGCTCTATCATGTGTAATCCCCTGGTGTTGTATTTCGCCCTGACGTCGCTTTTGAGACGAGACGAACCAGAAAATTGAGTGTCTATCCGTAGACTCGCGAGGGAGTCCTCCGCCTGACTTCTTTGTCGCGTCGATATAGCCTACGTGAGATAAGCGAGCGGCGGTGCGGGGCGGCGCGCGGCCAGCTTCACACCAATAAATCGCCCGAAGGTGATTTCGCTCTAACGCGGGTCACAATTTGCCAACGGTTTCGTCAGTCAGTCAGTCTTCCCGTGATAATGCATCACGTCTTGTGAGCCGAGTGACCGGAGACCGCACTTACGTGTGGCGTGGACGATGGACGAAGACGGATCAAGGCGCAAACAGAATGCTATAATGTGGCTTCGAACCCACGGCCCCAGTGCATCGTACATAGTGCGAGTCCAATCTGAAGGAGAGAGCTACTCTCAATGTTAAAACCACTCACAATTACCGCTATTTAATTATATCTAGCGACGTGTAAAAATATCGTTTTCAAGTTAGGCTTCTAGGGCACTTACATTTAATGTTTATTGTAACATCAATTTATTTTTGATGAAAATACTTATACGTAGTGTTAACATTCCAAACGTTTTTAAATTGTGTAATACATACAACTCATATAGTTTGATGGCGATTCTGTACAAAACTTACAGTTTGTAATGGAACCAAACATGTTTAGAATTCATGTTTTTGTTTTCATCTTAATTCAGCTACTTCAATGCTGCTTGACAAAAGTTTTCAGTTTTCTAAAATATTTATGACAAACAAACGTGTAACTTTGAAATTAAAACATTGACCTCTGAAAGTACCAAAAATATATCTGTCTTAATTGTTCAATGGCCGGTACTGTCAATATTACTATTTTAATCCACTTCAGGTTTTGCAACGTTTGGTAAGAAATATGTGATGGTCACAAACGTTTTTCGTTACGGGTAAAGAACACACTTTGGTCTTGGAACGAACTATTTTCAGTACATTATCATTAATGATAGTTTGTTTACGATTTGTTTAATATGGTACAAATGCGCTCTCCGTACCGTTAAATTAAAACAATCGTAAACAATGTATAGTTAAAGATAGTACACTGGAAATACTTCAAAGCCTAGCCCTAGACCAAAGTGTGTTCTTTACCCGCAACGAAAAATTCTTTATGAACAGCATCTCTTTCTTGCAAAACGTTGCAAAAACTGGAGCGGATTAAAGTAGCAATATTGACAGTACCGGCCGTTGAAAAATTAAGACTAATACATGTTTGGTCCTTTCAGAAGTTAACGTTTTAAATTCAAATTTACACGTTTGTATGTCATAAATATTTAAGAAAACATAAAAATGTGGACAGAGCCTTCAATGTACTTGACCAATATTTTGTTGATTAGTGAATATTTGACTTGACAATGTTCACCTGAAAATGAAATTGTTATTTGTATATATATTGCACTTTGTAGCTCTTTCATGTAGTATCTTTTGCATAAAACCCTTAAAGTATACATCTCTATAATAGCTCAATTAATGCTTTATCACATCGCCAAAAGAAAACGCAGTGTCTATCCTCTGGTACGTAAACGATACAGAATATATTTTAAAAGCCAGCACAGTTGAAAGCGGTCGATTAGGCGTTGGACTAGTAAACCGCGGTTTTTGCGTTCCAGTTTCAAATCCTGGTTTGGACATGGATGTCACGTGGCGTTTATTTATCTTCATAATCACCCACACATCGTCACGATTAGCATCGATGCAAAAATATGAGTCTTTAAACCCCAAGTATCATCATATATTTTAAATATTTGTAATATTATAATCATGACTGTAGTTATTTTGATTTTTAAATCCTTAACAAGTAATTACAATAACAACCCCACTAATAATAATAACAATGATAATAATAATAAAAATGATAATAATAATAATAAAAATAATAATAATAATAATAATAATAATAATAATAATAATAATAATAATAATAATAATAATAATAATAATAATAATAATAATAATAATAATAATAATAATAATAATAATAATAATAATAATAATAATAATAATAATAATAATAATAATAATACCAGGACAACATAACACAAGGGAACTACAGAAGACAGCCATTCTGGGTACTGCTCGCATTTTGAGAAAGGTTCTATAATATTTTGATATCAGTTTTTATATTGAAGTCTTTATGTTATGTTTATATAATTGTTTTATGTAGAATTTATGACATTGCGTGGTCCTGCGATGCGGTGCGGGGGTTTTGGGTTGGCCCGGGTTCGTACCGCGTCGCACCGCAGGGCCACGCGGTGTCATGAATTCAACTATATTTGATTTATGTGTAATATAATAATCTTTGTGATATGTAAAATCTTTTTAAAATGTAATTATCTTTGTAATGTGTAAAATCTTTGTAATGTCATATTTTGTAATGTGTGGTTGCAGCACCTAAGAGGTGAGGATCACCTTTGGTGCTGTAGACTAATAATGTACCTGCCATCTGGTGATGTGATAAATAAAGATAATAATAATAATAATAATAATAATAATAATAATAATAATAATAATAATAATAATAAAAATAATAATAATAATAATAATAATACTAATAATAATAATAATAATAATAATAATAATAATAATAATAATAATAATAACAATAATAATAATAATCATAATAGTAATAATAATAATACAAATAATAGGCAGATTTAAAGTACAATCTGTAGTGCTTAGGAAACCATAAGGTGTTGCGTTCTCACTTTTTAGATGTTATGTTGGCGCCTCTCTTATAAACTGTAATCATTAAAATTAAATATCGTTAAGTTGTTTAGCTCACTTCTAACGAACGGCACTAATAAGCTATTATATAGGATGCGATTCCCAGCACCAGCAAATATATTGATAATAATCCCATCCAATAACTGGTTAGGTATAGAAACACTAAAATGGGTGTAAATTGTGTGAGACGAGCAGGCAATCATAACTTCATAAAGACAGGTTTTCTTTATCAGGAGATGGTAGTCCTGGTATCCCGCTGTTATCAGCGCGCCAAATTAACATTAGACAACATTGAAAAACGTGTTGAAGAAAAAATTTAATGAATTATGCACTAACAACGAGATTTAAAAAGCGTGTGATGTTTCGCTTTTATTTAATCATTAATTCCAATATTTGAAACTTTTGTGTTATAATCTTTAATTTTTACAAATCCCGTCTTGCAATTCACACTTTTACTATGTTGTTTGGCGTGTTCCTAAAATATTCGTAAAGCTCAACGTTTATTCGCGCGGAAACTAGTCTGATTGTGCCACAAATAGCCACAGTAATCGAGAACTTGAAACCCGCAACTATGCGAGGGATCCACCCGACTTGCATACCCTAAAGTAGAGTAACTTTCAAGTAAGTATATGTTTAAGTCCCGTATAAGTTACAACAAAAGTAGTTAAACTGTAGTTAGATTACAGTGGCAGGAGAATTTAACTTCGTGTCCCTGAGAACCGTTCCACTATGGCTTTAAGTTGAGGTATACCGAGCGTGTGATTGGCTGTTGCTTCAACGGATGTCTGGCGTCACTTCTATGGTCCACCGCAGGTCAAGAAATCAAGAAACATCCGAGAAGCAGAATGCAAATATAAGGAAACTCGGAGACCATTAAAATATCGAACGCGTGGGAATTTTGCTAGGCTACATATTATTAAGGTAACTAATGATATTGCAAAAGGCTGCACACATTAGTGTATTGCGTATGGATAAAATCAGAAATTTCAATAATCCTAATAAAAAAAATTGTAATTAATTTCGTGACAATTGAATTGTATTATAATCAAATATATTTTAAAAAACCGCAATACATTTTGAATCTTTATTTTATAAATATTATGCAAAGAGTCTGTGGTGCTTACGGAGCCGAAGGAGCCTGTGGTCTTCTGTTTGAGATAATATGCGCGATTTATATTGGACACCCTCCCTTTGCCTCGAGAACTACGCAAAATGTTTGATATGTGTGTTTACAGAACGCCGGCTCATAGTCAGACCTAAAGGCCAAGCCTAATAAAGCCAGTGTCGTTGGTTTCTACGCCACTAACATAAGACACATCCTGTCTTTATTCCCGTCATAAACCTGTAGTACCGCACCCTAGTATATATTAGGCCACCATGCAAATTTCTTTCGCGTCACGTGAAGCTCTTCCAAACTTGTTTTATCCTACAAAACAATCGTAGGTGCCACGATAAACAAGGCCACAAAATACAAATAAAGCGGGGGTGGATGCTTGCCTAAACGCTCAAAGCAACGAGGCTGCATCACTTACGCTTGCGGTCGCCGGGAGATAGCGGCACTTGACAGTGTCAATGCAGTCTGTGTGTCACATTTTACACTGAATATATTACAAATAGCCGTTCAAGTTCTCAGTTTTATTGCATTATTATAATCATAATACTTTTCCACCTAAAATTATCAGGTAGGAGCGTTCGGCAGTAGGAGTTTTACAGATGTATTGGCCGTCAACTAGTAACTCTTAAATTATTAGCAGGATTATTATAAATATTTACCTACTTGCAGAGGGACGTCATATCTATGCATGGCACTAAGTACATTTGTGACTATCAACCTTCTATACCATCAACTTTCTATCAGCCGATCAGCCATAATAACTAAGGGCCCACAAGCGCGGGGGGGAAGGGGAGGCAGGACCAAAATGACATGTGGGGGCCGGGTCACCACATTGTTTGCAAAACACAGTTAAACATAGTAAAACTATCTAACTAGGCCTACTACGACTAATCCGGCTTGCATTAAATGAAAATCATATCTGGGTGAGCGTATGCACAAGCCGTCAACAAAGCCTTTCAGATGTGAGGGCTTAAGACATGTGACAAGTGTCAGAAGGGTGGGTGTCAACCAGCAGCGCTAATAAGAACCGCCGCCAATTAAGGGTGGTCTCACTGTACAAAACCGCGCCAAATTAACGTTTTTAGTTATATTTTGAGAACGCTACACAACAATGAAAAAGTGACAAATTAGGGATTGTAGTGTCGTAAGAACTAAAAAATTAGATTAGCAAAATTTCAAATTCAAATTTCACAATAAACCAATTAATTATTAATTATACATTTAATTGGCTTCTCTAATGACATCCGAAATAAACGTCATATTTGAAATTTTGCAAATCCAGATTTTAGTTCTTACGAAAACCTGAATTCCCTCATTTGCCTCACTTTTACAATATTTTGTTCTCAAAATATAACTTGACAGCGTTAATTTTGGGCGAGTTTTACAGTGGGACAATCCTTGAGCAAGTTTCAGTAGACCGCTATGCTAAGTTATTTTTGTATTTGGATGAAGGGGGAGGCTGAACAAACTCGTGCGGGGGGCCCGAATATGAGCCTCCTCGTCTCTTGAGGCTCTCAAAGGTCCCTCAAATAGTCTTCCCAGGACTGCGACGAAGAGGCGGGTGCCGTGATCCGTCCGAGTCTAGTTAGGGCCTTTGGACCCTGGATGGTTCAGCCCTGGCTGAGACGGCTCGCCTTCGCTCCTACTGAGCACCAACTCCAGTTTCCATCTCGTTTTTGCACAAGTGACTTTAATGTAGCAGGTTCTACCCCCCATTCATCCCCACACTCAATTTTTACTATCATCCCAGCCCTCGGGGCTTAGGCGTTTTACCTCCGTATTCCTTCACCTGCTCTAAAGGGTCCAGCCCGGAAGAGCGTTCCAGAAAAGTTCAATGCTGAACTATTGTACCTAGTAAGTAAGTAAAACGTCCTACACACGTTCAATTTTTATTGCACCTGGATGCAATTTTTTATAGTCAGTGTATTTCCTCCATGCTGAAAGCAAACGGGTCCGTACGACGTCAAACAGATTATGGCAAACAAATGACTGAAAATGACAATAACGAGTTATAATATGACGCACTCTAACCCAAAGACATCAGACATGATGAACACATTTTCCTTCTCCTAACTGGGATTAAAGATTCAGGTCCCTCTTCTAATAGCTTAGAGAACCAGAGAAACATTCTAGAGCAATAGCATGATTTACTTGAATGCATTTCAGTTCACTCAATAAATATTATCATTGAGACGTCAAACAAAAAGCTTTTACAAAAGCTTACTTGTTGAGCTTTCCAATAAAACCCACTCAAAAAAGTTATACACGCAAAGCAGACAAACCTCTCTCT
>OX246745.1:35778568-35818210 GCA_945910005.1 Isoperla grammatica
TTTCTCTGTCAACAAACAACCAAGTGCAATTGGAAAAATATACACACAAATCGCGATTTTATTACTATAATTGTTATTATTATTATTATTATTATTATTATTATTATTATTATTATTATTATTATTATTTATTGAATGTATCACAATCATACAATCTCGGTCAAAACCGGCGTTAACATGTTATACGGACGTAATATCAAGTATTTCCATGTGTCTACCTTATTTAACTTCACTAATCACATCTCACTAGTTTAAACAGTCATCAATCTCGGTCAAAGCCGGTGTTTACATGTTATACGGACAATACAGATGTAATGACAATGAGGTACCTTGTTCAACTTCAGTCGTTACTGTCTTATTAGTAATTGTTCATAGTATACACTGCATAATGATATGATCTTATTTGCGTATTATATTATTATTATTATTATTATTATTATTTTTATTATTATTATTATTATTATTATTATTATTATTATTATTATTATTATTATTATTATTATTATTATTATTATTATCATTATTATTATTATTATTATTATTATTATTATTATTATTATTATTATTATTATTATTATTATTATCATTATTATTATTATTATTATAATTTATTTATGTATCAATATCTGACATTGTACATTGCAAGGTAATTGCTAAATATTAATGTATGAAAGGATGCAGGAGCTAACCGACGGTCCATGCACATGGGTTGTGTCTTACATCCATGTTAATGTAAACTAATCCTAAATACTAATACTAAACTAATAGTAAAAACTAATACTAAAAACCTTATACTAAAGCATATGCTAAAATATAATGTAATAATAATTAACAAGTAAGTCTAATGACAGGTGATGATTGATGATGGCTATTTCTGAACATTTCCTAAATAGACGTAGAGAAGCACAAAGGTAATTCGTGATAAGAAAAAGCAAAATCATGAGATGCAGCATATCCACGTACGGGCAATAACACCAGCAGACCCAGGGGAAGCACATTATGACGCATTTACATTCTTTAGTATTCATAAAGGGCCGCCCGAAATCAGGCAGGGAGAATAAAATTTGTATTCGTCAGGATTTATCACAACTCAACAGTTCTATATTATAGAGCTTGTTATTCTACTCTGTTAGTCCGTGTCTAGCCCGTACGAATATCTTCTCCGGCGGACGATACTGGTGCACTCATAATTTGTGTTGAGTTTCTTGAATAACTTGATTCCTTCAGCCGCTGTTTTCAGCAGACGCAAATGTTGTAGAACTAGGGACTGGATCGTCATAGGCCTATCTCAATACTCTGCAGTAAAATATATGGAAGGCCTCGTCTCGTAGTTTGTAACGATGGTTACAGCGGTTTAACGACGCACTTAACAACGATGTTATATGTTAACTGAAATAAGAGTCGGGATACAAAATAGTGAAATAACAACTATCTGGTTCACAACAGTCGTCTACCACTCTAGCTAGATCTTTATTCTAGCAGTCAAACAAGCGATTTAAACTAAATTAGGCACTTAGACTCGTACTTTCATTTACTAAAACAATAGCAACAACATGTCCAGTGCCACTGTTACTGAGTATCTTCGTAGTAACGAAATATTTTGGGGCCTACATTATGTCTGATGTCCTAAAACGTGGTTTCAGACGTAAAAAATTGATGAAAGAAAACCAATTTAATATTGTATTAGTAGGTCATTTCATCAAATAACTAACTAGTAACTACCCAAATAACAACCCAACAAACAAATAACAAGATTTCACGTCTCGTTGAAGCTATTTATAATCATTCTATTTACAAAAATGTAGAAATAAATTATTAAAAAAGGATATACACACACATTTTTAAGTTTATGATAATACATTTATTTATTTATTATAAAGTGAAGTTTTGACACATTCTTTCAATCAACAACACTACCGTCCACCCGCCAGCTTTGACGCCGTATACGAATATGGCCAGTCGACGTGGTAACTGAGAAACTTCAAGCAGTGCAGACCCGATCAGCCGTATTTCCGAGTCCCCCCCCCCCCCTTTTGATCACACCCGCGCCGGCCAGTAGACGCTCTGAGGTTAGGACTACACGTAGGTCATGATGATGGCACTACACTTCCCATAATAACATAATTACGCACGTTGGCGCGGCGCACGCACTCTTATACGCACTCTTATACGCACTCTTATACGCACTCTTATACGCACTCTTATACGCACTCTTAGCACACCTACTTAGCATCGCAATTTCTCGAGCTGATGAACATTTTAAGAAACATTTATTCTTTAACTTAGGAGCTGAAAAGTAAATCGTTAGCTGGAAGCCATTGTCTTGCAGAAAAGCCTAGTTGAAAGCACTTGAAACTGTGGTCCTTATTTGCTCCATGTTATCTGTAGACCATGATAGTATCGTCTTGTGTTGTATCTTCCAACAATTTCGATTATAAATTTGTTTTAAGATACGAACAGAAAACACTTAATTCCTACTCTGCTGCCGCATCTACTAAGGTGTAAAGCTACTCCAATGAAACTCAACCTATTCGCACTCTCAAGGACGTTTGAAAATGACGTCACTTGCCAATGTGACGGCCGTGCCGGGTAACTTCTTTGCGTGATATTGGCGGTATCGCTGGAACGTTGATCACTTATCTCGTTCTATATGTTATACTATTTATTTTGAAGGAAAAACTTATAGTAAAGCATATTTAGTCTACATGCCAATAGTCATCATAAAGGTTATTTTAAAATTATAGACCCAGTAGTTTACTTGTTGTAACAATTCACCCAAAGCATCGGAAAATGAGCAAATTTCTTATTGTTTTCCCAACTTAAACTGTTGAAAAACTAATAATCGGATTTGGACGAGAGTTCCTTAAGAATATGTACCAACAATCTGAGAAAATAAACAAATTAACTTTCTAGATAGAAAGTGACCCGAACGAAAATTCATAGCATGCACTAATATGCAGGGTGCAGCGGTTGGACCTCAAAAGCAGTGGTTTGGGCGTTAAACTACGCACCCTGCATGTTAGTGCATGCTATGAATTTTCGTTCGGGGCACTTTATATTTAGAAAGTTTATCTGTTTATTTTCTCACATTGTTGGTACATGTTCCAAAGGAACTCTTGTCAAAATCCGATCAATAGTTTTTCAACAGTTTTAAGTTAAGAAAACAATAAGAAATTTTGCTCATTTTCCGATTCTTTGCGTGAATTGTTATAACAAGTAAACTAGTGGGTCTATAATTTTGAAATAAACTTATTGATGACTATTGGCATGTAAACTAAATACGCTTTACTATAAGTTTTTCCTTCAAAATGCCAATTGAATAGTATAACAGCTAGAACGAGATTAGTACCGTGTGGTTTGTGCGAGAATACGCTGACAGTTGAGCGCTACACCCGTTGGCTTAGGGATAATTTTGTCAGCGTATCAAAGTATTGCGATCGCGATATACGCAAACATTATTTATCATTCAGATCCTTGGCCTAGTATAAAACATCTTTCTAGCAACTTAGAATTATCCAACGTAAATCCTCGTAACAGCTGATCTTTCTCAGACTTGCGGATATGTAGGAAAGGGCCATCTTGGATTGTTTGGTCGAACAGTTCACTGTTATAAAACTGGCAGATACCGATTGAAGGGCTCAGCAGTAACGAGTAACACGGGTAGATACCGACAGAAGGGCTCAGTACTACCCTTGATTTATATACGTCAGAGAGTATACATTGCAATAAGTGGTTTGCTCTATGGTACGAGAATTAGGTTAAACTTTCTTTGGATTTCGCTTTTTACAAGAGAAAAACAATTCCAAAGTTCCTGAACCCGTTATTAAAAATAACCCCAAAGAGTTGTAAACAATAAACAATACTTTGCTTACACGAAGCGCTTTCATGTATGGTAAAGGGCAATGAAAACTCGTTCTTATATACTGTTTATTAAATTTCGATCTACCACAATAACTGAAATGTGTTATTGCACTGTAAGGGATTCTCCTTCAAGAGACGACACCATTTGTCCGTGATTGTGCGTGGATACGAGTAGTGTGGACATGGTCAGCACATGCTCGCACAATGCACAAGTCAATACGACATAACCACCAGAGCGACACCATTTGTCCATGATTGTGCGTGGATACGAGTAGTGTGGACATGGTCAGCACATGCTCGCACAATGCACAAGTCAATACGACATAACCACCAGAGCGAAAGCTCACAACTGTCATAAACTCGGTTTTACGTACAGTAGTATAATATTGGGTGGAATAATGTCAACCGTGTCTGGTCCCCTGAAAGTTTAAAATGTGATGAGGATTCAAACATATTCTTCTACTATTCGACGAACCGTTTTATGGCGAGAAAAGCGAAGTCATTCCAAATTCGATCGGCAAAAGTTTCACGTGGCCTAGAGTGTTACACGACTACTATTGATCTAAGGTTGTTCCACCAGAACAGTGACCACGGAACATCACTGATTTCGAGGTTCTGTTAGTTGTGAACGAAATCATTTACGTTTCATATTTCCTCCCAACGGTTTATTCCAAAGGAGAAAACTTTAAGAAGTTTGGAGAGTTTTAATCACGAGATTGTGCCAAAGATGTTTGCGACAATAACACGCTCACATTGGCTAGAAGTCAGCCCTCTGCGATGAGGGCCAAGGAACGTTCAAGTGCTAATTAGTAACATAAGGCGCAATACAAGAACTTGCAAAACATCAACAGCTCAAACTTTCCAATAAAGCTTTATCCTTAAGTTAAACATGCAAGCATTGACTTTAGTAGCTTCGTCGAAGCCTGTTTACGTTTGGATCATCCACCGCCTCGAATAATGTGTATTGAACCCCTTGCAGGTGGCCTGGCCTGTCTTAGGAGGAAGGTATAAGTTAATGCGAACTTACACAAGGGTTGACACGGTAAGCCTTACGATCAATAAATCTGTTTGATATCCTTCATGAGCGATAGCACAAGTCTGGCCTAGGCCTAGTTTTCAACCAAAATTGTAGCTTCTCTGTTGAAAATCCAGTCTCTCATAAGAGGGCATCATAACTCTTCTAGTTCATGTATATCTATGACATATGTTCAATGGAATTTTTAATTTTGGTAATATTATAACATATAGGTTTCCCCTTATATTGCTTATACTTTTGTTCATAAACTTACAGCCCCCCCCCCCCCCTCCCCTCCCGTACTTATAATGTCTCAATTGTGAGTTATTTGGGATATAATAAGTACTAATTAATCAATTATGTTTGGAGCTGCACTCATTTTAACGAACCCCCTTTTATGTGAGTAGTTGACTATTGGAAACAAATAATAACTAGCAATAAATAAAATTTCTGCGTAAGACATAAGTTCTTTCAGAAGTAAGCTCACAACTGCCAATTTTATATAAACGAATAGGCAATAGAAACGACTGAAGATTGGTTTTAACATGATACACTTTTAAGCACGTCACAAGTAATTTATTCATACAACTGTGCGTACATTCATACAAATGTACAGCACAAGTGCTCTTCCTTTTCTCTCGCTTTCTCTCTTTTTCCTTCTTTTTCTCTTTTTCTCTCTCTCGCTCTCTTCTTTCATAATAACAATTCGTACCGTGGCCAAGGCAACACTGACTATGCCGAAGGTGCACACAATGAATTACGAGTAGTCCGATCCCAGAGCGCAGTTTATGTATTCTGGTTGGCTGAAGAACAGTTGTAGTCCTCGTAATCCTCTTAGCCACCTCACCGGCCTGAGGGCTGATCAGCCATGATTCACAGGAGAATTATCGCGGACTAGCCGGGACATTTTTATTCCACCTAGGCCGTTAAGAGATTCACCTGGGCTCGGCTTAAGCCAGAGGAAACTCTCACATCACATGGGGGAGTTTTACGAGGCAGGGTTTAAAAACTCGGCTTAATTAAGAATGTTGTCCACGAAGGGTCGGTTTACGGGCCCTAATAAACCCAGCGGATTAGGCATGTATCATCATCATGTATGCACATCGAAGTGCACATCTAGGTCAGTTATCTGATGCCCTCTCTTCTGTGTATACCAACCGTGCGGATAAAAACACCGCTATCGTTTAATGGCCACGTTTCCCGATAATTATTTCCGAAAAGTCAATTCACAGGAAAGTTCGAAATAACAAAGCTAGATCAAACCAGGGAGTACGATCAGCTGTGGCAGATCTCGATAATGCCGTAGCCAGCATGAGGTCAACATACAGTATTGAAAAAGCCATGGAGGGGTGGTTGGAACATATTTACGGTAATAGCCAGAGAAATCCAATTCATCCCTCATATAGCCAGGGGATCAGAAGAATTATTGCATTATTGGATATTATTTTTGAAAACATATCGAAATGGAATCGCTACCTTTATAACGAGTAAGCATAGCTTAGTGATCTTCGGACGGTTGAATTCCGCTGATATCTTTTGCGCATGCTCATGATTTCATACCAAGCCATATAAGCTACTACTGAAGGAGTGACATTCATTTTTAGCATTGTGGAGAGAGATCACTATCACTTAGAGCAGGGGTGCCCAACTTAATTTAGAAGTGGGCCACATTGTATAATTATAAAATGTTGCGGGCCACATCAATTTAAATATAAATATGTATACATTTGATTTTTTAGACTTTGTTGGTTGCAAAATGTACAATACAATACTACATATAATACAACGTATATAATACAAAAATAACTACATATCCGTCCACTTTTCATTAAATACGCGACACTCACTATTTATTTTAGTAATTTTAATTCTTGTGATACGGAAATTTTTGAAAAAACACGTAAAACAACACTTCACAGTTACCTAGCACATAGAAACACTTAATTCGGCGCAAATAACCAGGTTGTTGACGCGCCGTTAAACATCTAACAATTCATTCAACACTTAATTCGCAACTTTCTCACGTGCGAGCAAGAACACAACTAAAAGGGTTGGTTATCTGTGCCAGTAGAGTCCTTGCGTGTTAGCCGGATGTCGCCAAAGAAAACAATAATACCACCCCCTCCTCGGCTTCCAAGAAACTAGGCTTGACCGAGAAAAAACTAGAAGTAGAAACAAAAGTTCAGACAGTTTTTCGCTGCGAAGTCTAAAATTGTAATACCAATTAGTTATCTGTGGTTATACACATGTAGGCCTATATCTCCACCGAATAAGTTTCAAAACAATGTGCGTTCAGATAAAATTAAATTTCCTTCGTGGGTCTAGTTGTGTGACTAGAATGTATGATACCATGCAATGGGAGGTGGGGGCCAGATGAAATGGCTTGGCGGGCCGCATGTTGGGCACCCCTGACTTAGAGCTAGGTGATTACAAATTTGATAACCTAACCTAACGGTATTTTCTTCACAACGTGTAAAGTAACCTTTTTGAGTGCGGATATAAGCACATGTTCTAAACACAGGTTTCGGATATACCAGCAACTACCTCACTACCCCATCAACACTACCCTACATTAGCGTGCCTCTGCGGACTGTACGTGGATAATATCAAGAACATGGACGTGGATGATATTCTTCGCAAGTCGTCGCTGACAGCGGTGGAAGCTGACAAAACACTGTGCGTGGTTCGGATACCTATATGCAGCTAACTACATGAAAGGTTGAAAGGGTCAAATGCTCGACAGGTCGGAATTCACAGCGTATTTGTCAACTACTGACAAAATGAATGTCAAATCATTGGTCTCCTGTAACGAAGCGGTAACGCTCTTATATATATATATACTTTAAATTAATGGCATGTCCCATTTTCCACAAGTGTATTTATTTATACACTTTTTATTTCTTTCTGTATAAAGAATTTCAATGTTGCGTTTGATGTGTATCTTGGGTTTGCTAATCTAGATTGCGTTTGAAAACAGTATCATAAAGCGTGCACTTGGGGAGACATAGCTCGAACCAAACCCATAGTCGTGTTTGAACAGCGAGACCCAAAGCAAAGAGGCAGTTAATTTCGCATACTTGACTAAACATTGAGAGGGCTCAGCTCTGCTTGGCCTGTACACGCGTACACGCGTACACGCACTGTCTCCTCCACTGTGCATTCCATTCACTTCAAATCGGCTTAGCTAATTACTAGAAAGCTTCCTCCTCTCCTCTCCTCTCCTCTGCTCTCCTACCCACCCCCCAAACCCACCAACACACCCCCTCCCCCAATCCTCTTTGTGCCAGCCCCAAAATAGAGAGCATAATCCAATGAAAAAGAATTAAAAAATCCACTCTTATTTAATCCAATGGACCAACCCTCTTTATTCAATACTGAAGCCACGTTCAGGTTTTTACGGAGAGCAAACATCGCTTGGATGTTTTCCTCCTCCGCACAAAAGAGTAAATTACATTGAAAATAGTTTTAAAACGCGTAAACCACCCCCGTAGTGTTGTTTTAATGCATAGCGGGCTGAAATATGTTTACACGCCATTTCCTTCGTAAAAAGAACATTAGCGAGGAATAAGGGTAGGATTTGTAAACTAAAAAAAAAAAAAAAAATCGAGTTATTTATGGGCAAAGCGGAGTCATCAGACTCGGTAACTCATCGGACAAGCGAAATCAAATCAACAAGAATTGTTAGCGACGCTTTAAGTGCTGCAAAAGAGCTTTCTGACTGAACAATCACTGCTTGGTTCCGTCTTCGAGACCCGTTTTACATGATCAGCAAAAGCTAGAGAATTAACTAGCTAAAGAATTGACGGGTCTATCGTAATAACATTTGCTGGTGAAACTTGATGTGATGGCAGTGTTAGACAAACTTGCCATGCGTACATGAGTAGTTATGCAAATTGGGACCCATGGAATATGGGCTATGTAATACCAAGTAATTTCAGCTGTAAACATCCGCCTCCCTCTAACCTTTATCTTTCCCCAGAGTGCAAACCAAGCTCGATTGCCATGAGGATAATTATTCAAAGGATTTAACGTTTATGATTATTAAGGACATTATTCTGCGTGAGTGAAGTTGTACGTGACTACAAATGGCTCTATACACTGACTTCATAACTCAACGCATGGAAAGGCTTTAGCTATTTACAAATAAAAACAACAACGTGCATGTGTCTACGTCACTAGACATGTACGAAATATTACGCTAGCGTGTAAATCACTTGCAGAAGTATCTGCGCTGGCTTCTCTGCAATATTAAGTTCATGCACGTATTGCGGAAATAATCAACATACGTCTCAGAACCAGAAGCCCCGTAGAATGTGCTGAATCGCTTCATCCAAGTTGCGAGTATAAGTATGAACAAATATGTTCATCATGTTCACTGTAAGTGCGCAAACGAAAACAGAAAACACTTGTATGGAAAACTCTTTGTACGGCAACCTTTCTTTAAACAGTGAGTAGAGCACATCCATTATGACTAGGGATACGTTGTTTAAACGTTATGGGTTTTAAATGCTAAATCTGAGAACTAGTATTTTTGAAAACGCTATGCAAACTGAGAAATTTACAAATAATAAGGTACTCCCAATCCTACTGAGAATTGTACACAAACCCTTAAATAGTTACAATTGAATTGATTTAAAATATCTGCACATAATTGTCCGTTACAAGTGCAAGAAACCCGCTAACATTCGAGGATTTGATGAAAAGTATAAAATATACACTAGCGGCTAGAACATGCTAAATATAAAATAACTAATACTAAAAGCTTATCGTAATAAACGTAGACCATAATAATTTATAACACATATATTGTATAACATCCATTTTTCTAATACATAATGTTTAAAATAATTTATATCGTATTTAAATATCATCAATATTATTGAGCATCAATAATATTATCAAATAAATAACTCCTTGAATGCACTTGTAACGGACAAAACAGGGAATCGAGCCCAGGTGTCCCACTTGCAGAGACAGCGAATTACAATCTGTGGCTTATTTCTTGTTGGTACATGTTGCCTAAAACATGTGTAGGCTTATTGTGTATTCCATGAGAAGTCTAATCTAATCGTTATTCGATCTCAGCTCTCATCCATCACACTGCGTTTTACCTCTGTATCCCCCTAAGAACGGTGAAATAGCCTAGAGTGTATTGCACAGAGTACTAGAAAATGCGCCGTGAAGTCGGGCATCGTTCCCGGCTACCACCACCAACCACGGCTCCCGGGCACCTCCACCAACTTATTATGAGCACTATTATTTCTTATTTTCTAATTGTTATTATTTTTACATATAATACAGTTATCACATTTTTAGTTTCTAAATGTTATTTTAGTTATATTTTTGCGTTATTATCCTCATCATCATCGTCATCGTCATCGCCGTCGTCATCGTCATCGTTATATTTATTATTATTATTATTATTATTATTAGTATTATTATAATTATTTATATTATTATTATTATTGTTATTATTATTTTTGTTGTTATTATTATTATTATTATTATTATTATTTTTATTATTATTATTATTATTATTATTATTATTATTATTATTATTATTATTATTGTTATTATTATTATTATTATTTATATTACTATTATTAAAATTATTTATATTATTACTATTATTATTGTTATTATTATTATTATTATTATTATTATTATTATTATTATTATTATAATTATTATTATTTTATTGTTGTAATACATACAAACTCGGTCAAAACCGGCATAAACATGTTGTACGGACACAAATGTCAAGTATTTCCATGTGTTTACCTTATTAAAATCTACTTAGAACTACTTAATATATCATTGTCCACATTATTTTTTCCAAACCGAACTGTGGATGCTATGTACGGTCGTGGCCGATTTGTACTCATCCCAGCATTCGCTCTTTGTACGGTGGAAACCACGAAAACCACCATCGGGATGGAGAACTTCTTGAAGTCTTCATTCTTCTTAGTTCAAAAATGTTCGCACTATCCTATTATTATTATTATTATTATTATTACTATTATTATTATTATTATTATTATTATTATTATTATTATTATTTTATTGATTGTATCACAACCATACAATCTCGGTCAAAACCGGTGTTAACATGTTATACGGACGTAATGTCAAGTATTTCCATGTGTCTACCTTATTTAACTTCACTAATCACATGTTACTAGTGTAAACAGTCATCAATCTCGGTCAAAGCCGGTGTTTACATGTTATACGGACAATACAGATGTAATGTCAAGTATTTCCATGAGGTACTTTGTTCAACTTCAGTCGTTACTGTCTTATCAGTACTTGTTCAAAGTATACACTGCATAATGATATGATCTTATTTGCGTTGTCTTCGTGTGTGTCTTCTTTGCGTCGTGTTACTGTGTGTACGGTCGTGGCCGATTACTCGATGCCATCCTAGTAATTCTACTCTATGGACAATGGAAAACCACGAAAACCATGTCAGGATGGATGTTATCTCCAAGAATTCACTCTCATAAGTTTAAACTAGTTCTAAATGTTTTTCGGTATGTTAATGTTCACGTCATGTTCTGTCAAAATTATTTTCTATAACAGCTGTCAAAGTTTGTTTTGTTGTTTCGAGAAGTCAATGCACTCAGTCGATACACTTCCCAGTTTGATCGAAAGTCCACTATTATTTCCCTTCAACGTCCTTGATACGAGTCCTCTCGCGATTCCCCTGGTGAGGTCTCGTCGAACTCCAGAACCGCGCGCGCTGTTAGCGGCAAATTTGTTGACTGCCATCTCGTAAATTTCCTATTACTTCTCAGATTTCAAAGACGAAAAGTCCTCTCAATTCTGAAAAGATTGAAAAGTGCTTACGTACTACAGCTAATACATCTAACTGTATTCATATAATCTTGGTAAATTATGTGTAATGAATAATATGAACTAAATCTACGCCCATATTGACCTAATTTGTCTGCCAAAATTATCTACCTTCATTTGTTCCTATGTTAAACAAAACGGAGTCCCGACTATCTCGGAACAACCACTTAAAACTAAATTTAACTATTATTTATTTGAATTTAAATGCAAACTAGTACTTCCCTTCAATTTCCCTCGTAGTAGACATCTTAATATGGAACACCCCTATGTCAAAGACCGGGACCGATTCTTCCTTCTATCATAGAAATTACATTTTTAAATAAGGAGCAAATTTTGACGTGACTCTCCTAAGGAGTGTGGCAGAAGTGACCAAGATTGATAAGATAAGGAGCTCAAAGATAAGGAAGGAACTTGGAGTGGAGAGTCTAAACTTTAAGCTGGGAAAAGAAAGATTGCGGTGGTTTGGCCACATGAAAAGAATGCAGGAAGACAGGATCCCGAAAATTGAGTTTGAGAAAGAAGCTGGGAAAAAGAAAAGAAAGAAGGGAAGACCAAGACTGAGGTGGGAAGAAGTGATAGCAATGGACGTGGAAAGAAGAAATGCAACTTGGGAAGAGGTCAATCAGGAACGATGGTGGGAAGATAGAAAAGTATGGACAGAATTTGTAGAAAGAGCAGAGGAAGAAGAAAGTGAAGAGGAGGAGCCGGAGGAAGTTAACATGAGGGAAGCGTCAGGCATGGCCAGCCGGCTTCGATGTACCTAGGGGCCAGAATATGATGGGATTAAGTTCCTATCCCCTACCCGACTTCATTGTTGGACACAGGGAGCAGATATAAACAAAAATTATTATTATTATTATTATTATTAAAGGTATAATGGAGACGCTCGCTTCGCTCGCTCAATTATCATGACCACATCGACAATGCGATATATAGCTTAAGAATATAAAACCTACTTATTGAAACGAAGGCCAGTGTAGGGCACAGTGCCCTCTTTAGCCAGATGATCGTTGAATGATAATGAGGAAAAGAGGAGGGGAAGCCTGGTACCGGCACGTAGCCTACTCCGGTTGAAAAGTACCAATGGGACCATCGGCTTAACGTCCCATCCGAAAGGACAGTGTAACTTTATTATTATTATTATTATTATTATTATTATTATTATTATTATTATTATTATTATTATTATTATTATTATTATTATTATTATTATTATTATTATTATTATTATTATTATTATTATTATTATTATTATTATTATTATAATTATTATTATTATTGTTATTACTTTGTATGTGTACTAATTAGTATAAGTGTCAATGGACAGAGTTCTAAATGTACCACACGCTTCTCGACGGACAGCTGGAATACATTTATATTTCATAAAACTAAAACCTTCAAAACTCAATAGGCAACACGCGTACGATTGTTTTTGCTAAACCGAACACTTAGTTTAATAGTATTAGATACAAAAAGTATATTAATGCAAGTCGCACGTAAAAAAGAAATTTTTAAATAGGTTTAATGTGGTCGCATTTATTGAAGTTTAAACTGGGGATCTGAAACGCGTACAGGTGGCTGTGACGCAATGGTTCTGTAGACTTGGCAGAACAGACGAATCGCTGAGGCGGTGAGCGTATAAAGTACAAAACCATGACGTCAAATCCACTCTACATGGCGGCGGCTCGTTTTTCGCGCCCTTTTATTTATCGTTACTAAACCAATTATTTTGAGGCATAGACTGATCCGTTTTTCAAAATTCAAAGACACAAAATTATTAAATGAGAGACAAGGTATTTAAAAATCGATAACAATTTTCATACGCGTGTTCCCTATTCCAAGTAAATTCCGTAAAATGAGTCTTTAATCAATGAAGAAAGTAATACAATGTATGGTTACGTGACTGTATCCCCTCACTTAAAACTGTCGACGTGAAAAAGTCAACCGCATCAGACGAGCAGAAAAGTAGCGGACGGGGTGGTAAGTAGGATGTAAGAGGCTTAGAAGTGACTCCCCGCCATTGATTGGACCAGACTGATGAGAGAAGCAGGTTTTTACGTTTTAAGAACAGGAGAATTAGAATTTTCTTAAAAAATACCCCATGCATCGAACATAACACTTCGCAACAGATCTGTTAACGAACGATATTTTACTGATATCTTGAGAACGTCTCAAGATTATGAAAAAGTGATTCCTGCGCGGAATTTTTTATTGTATGAGCTAAACAGTGAATTTAAAAACTTTTAAATTTAATTGTTAAGATTTTTATTTATGTAATAAATAAATAAATAAATAAATAAATAAATAAATAAATAAATAAATAAATAAATAAATAAATAAATAAATAAATAAATAAATAAATAAATAAATAAATAAATAAATAAATAAATAAATAAATAAATAAATAAATAAATAAATAAATAAATAAATAAATAAATAAATAAATAAATAAATAAATAAATAAATAAATAAATAAATAAATAAATAAATAAATAAATAAATAAATAAATAAATAAATAAATAAATAAATAAATAAATAAATAAATAAATAAATAAATAAATAAATTAACATTCGTTCATTCATTCGTTCATGTTAGACTTTATTAATTTTTGACATGACAATCGTAACATTTACAATATTCGACAGTTTTTAAATTCGTTGTTTAGGTGATACAAACTCAAATTCCGCTCAGGAACCACGTTTTCAATATCTTGAAGTCTTCTCTAGATATTAATACAAAATAATAACAATTATAAGAAAAATTACAAGAAAATGGGCAAGAAGTGCCAATCTTGGTTGCCCAATGACAAGTTGAACATGGTGAACGGCTGTTGTGTTCCGAGCTGCTGAAAGAGGCGCGCTCAGTTTGCCTCGCAAACCAAGTGACTTGTCTAATTAACTGGAATGAAACATGACATGCATTTAGAAAGACCGGCCAGCAGGCCAGCCTGAATTATCGCAGCGAATAGAAAAAAGTCTACGTTCGTGTCAGTTAGTCGCGGTTTTCTGGTCGGAATGAAGGGGCGACGCTCTCCCGCCAAGTATCATTAAATTCACTCCGAATCCGGTCGGACTGGACCGACTGGACGCGCACGACCCCCCCCCCCCCCCCCCCCCCCCCCCAGCGCCTTTCACTCTCATCAACCCTCCCCCCCCCCAGCCAAACCCCTCCACGCCTTGCCAAGTCTAACGTGGCTAATACCGATAATGTGTAGTGATAGAGGCGTTTAAAAATTACAATTCTATTTTACAACGCTTATATTAGCTTCATGTGTTTGTCTGTCTGTCTGTCTGGACGGAATCTTATAATCGATATTTCACTTGCTTCTTAATGTCCGATCGAGCTGAAATTTTTCACACAAACGTATTCTTAATGACAATACACGCATCAATTGACGAGTGGTGATAGGCGGAGCTTGCGCCGAGTACTGTGTCACGTGACTAGCTATTGGGAAAAGTCCCTACTGTCCGGACGGATCCACGCAAAACACATCCATACTTATCTCGTTCTAGCTGTTATAATATTCATTTTTAAGATATAATCTAGAAAACATTTAGTTCACATACCAGTGGTCAATATAAAGGTTGTTTCAAAATTATAGACGAAGTAGTTAACTTGTTATAATTTACTAAAAAGTCAGTTAATTCATCATAATTAATTAATGTTTTATATGGAAATCGATGGTTCACCCACTTCCCAACGTTGAATCGAGTTGAACTTTTTCACACAGACGTATTCGTAATGACAATATACGCATCAATTGTCATATTTACTAAATAGTCAATTAATTAATTAATTAATGTTTTATATTGAAATCGATGGTTCACCCACTTCCCAACGTTGAATCGAGTTGAAAGTTTTCACACAGACGTATTCGTAATGACAATACACTAATCATTTGTCATATTTACTAAATAATCAATTAAGTTATCATAATTAATTAATCACAGTTTTATGTGGGAATCGATATTTCACCCACTTCCCAACGTCCGATCGAGCTGAAAATTCTCAACCAGTCGTATTTTCTAAAAGACAATATATGAATCAATTATCAGATTCACTAATTAATTAATTAATCCACCATAACTAATTAATTAAACAATAAGCTTCAAATGGGAAAAAAGTCACAGCTAGTGAGGATGGGCCAACCAAATGCAGGCATCGGAATTACCGCTGGTTGTTCGGGACTCAAATATCCGTGACGAAAGCATCGGATATGTTTCTATGCAGCAAGAATGTCATTGTTGGCCGATCGCTGGATCGTGCATGAACGGAACTGTCCGAAATTCAAGTTTGCAATGCGAGCACGCTAGTTTGCGAGTGAGGTTAACAAGTACAAGTACACAAGTATGCAGTCTTCTAAATTCGGACACGTCCAATGAGCATATATTCGATTGCAATTCTTTAAGACTAAAACGTATAAAATAATATTACATGAAAAAAATATTTTTTTAAAGAAACACCGCTTATATTTAAATGCACTAAAAAGTAAAAAATAAATTTTCGCCCAACAAATTTTTGCCTCACTCGGAAAATAAAAGCGTTGGGCGCTTTCGGTATTGACATAGATTGCAGTATTCTGCTGTTTATGCAGGAAAAGCGCCCAACGCTTTTATTTTCCGAGTGAGGCAAAAATTTGTTGGGCGAAAATTTATTTTTTACTTTTTAGTGCATTTTAATATAAGCGTTGTTTTTTAAAAAAATTATTTTTTCATGTAATATTATTTCCCATATGTACTCGATGATTCTGTAAGTAGCGGGTCGATTTTTTAAACTCATTGGCTAACTATCAATAAATTAGTTTGTCTTTCAATTTTCATTAATACACACATAAATAGGGTGGGTATTACAAAAATTTGTATAAATAAGTAAATAAAAGATAAAATACTTTTCTTGCAATATCTACCACCCATGATTTGGATGGAAACGCGGATGTTCAATGTGCAATGCAGATGACAAAATTTAAAACAAAATTCGTTGTAGACTAATAGAATCGTATTAAGGGTTTTTCGAAATGTGTTTTCACAAAACGAACGTAATAACAATAACAACAACAACAATAATAATAATAATAATAATTATTATTATCATAAATATTAATATTTAAATATAAGCGTAACGCTGAGATAATAAGTGTCGATGTCATTGTTGTAGTTGTTGTTGTACGTGACAGTGATCACGAACAAATACAAGAAACTTTGCTTTGTGCGGCATCTGAATCCACTTAGCTAGGTTCCACAGGACACGAACCGTATAAGAAGCCACGACAAGCGGTCCCATATTACAACAAATGTGACGTAACATTACGATCAATATTTAGCTGATTCAAAGACATTCCAGTCTAAATGCGTTTATCCACAGACAGCTACGTAGCTGACGTGTTTGAAAAGACTTTGAAGCACCTGAGACGCTCAATTGGATACATGCGGAGTCGGAAGAGTAAACACGTCCACAGATGTTCACCAATGCGATCGTAAAGATACAACGGTAGAGATTGTGGACATTAACCCCAACGTAGGTATTCCCGTTGGTTGAAAGCAGAGGCCAATAAGATCAACTTAATTGTCTACTCTCTTAGTTCCTCCCACTTACTTGAAACAGGTTATTAGGGACAATTCACTACCTTGTGTTGGATACCTAGAAAACCCTAAAACAGCGGACTTGACTTATAAGGCTTGTGCACACTACTAAGCGGAATATATGAAAATACGCCACATATCTGTTCATTGTCGTTGTAGACAGCGTGCGAGACAGGGGCAGTAGATAAGGATCTGAAGTCCGCATGATACTAGTTACGTAAGGGCTAATGAGTGAGTGCGCTAGACTTACTAACATGAGTGTACGTGAGTGTGTGTGGTGTGTCGCCATGAGACTAGTTACGTAAGGGCTAATGAGTGAGTGCGCTAGACTTACTAACATGAGTGTACGTGAGTGTGTGTGGTGTGTCGCCATGAGACTAGTTACGTAAGGGCTAATGAGTGAGTGCGCTAGACTTACTAACATGAGTGTACGTGAGTGTGTGTGGTGTGTCGCCATGAGACTAGTTACGTAAGGGCTAATGAGTGAGTGCGCTAGACTTACTAACATGAGTGTACGTGAGTGTGTGTGGTGTGTCGCCATGAGACTAGTTACGTAAGGGCTAATGAGTGAGTGCGCTAGACTTACTAACATGAGTGTACGTGAGTGTGTGTGGTGTGTCGCCATGAGACTAGTTACGTAAGGGCTAATGAGTGAGTGCGCTAGACTTACTAACATGAGTGTACGTGAGTGTGTGTGGTGTGTCGCCATGAGACTAGTTACGTAAGGGCTAATGAGTGAGTGCGCTAGACTTACTAACATGAGTGTACGTGAGTGTGTGTGGTGTGTCGCCATGAGACTAGTTACGTAAGGGCTAATGAGTGAGTGCGCTAGACTTACTAACATGAGTGTACGTGAGTGTGTGTGGTGTGTCGCCATGAGACTAGTTACGTAAGGGCTAATGAGTGAGTGCGCTAGACTTACTAACATGAGTGTACGTGAGTGTGTGTGGTGTGTCGCCATGAGACTAGTTACGTAAGGGCTAATGAGTGAGTGCGCTAGACTTACTAACATGAGTGTACGTGAGTGTGTGTGGTGTGTCGCCATGAGACTAGTTACGTAAGGGCTAATGAGTGAGTGCGCTAGACTTACTAACATGAGTGTACGTGAGTGTGTGTGGTGTGTCGCCATGAGACTAGTTACGTAAGGGCTAATGAGTGAGTGCGCTAGACTTACTAACATGAGTGTACGTGAGTGTGTGTGGTGTGTCGCCATGAGACTAGTTACGTAAGGGCTAATGAGTGAGTGCGCTAGACTTACTAACATGAGTGTACGTGAGTGTGTGTGGTGTGTCGCCATGAGACTAGTTACGTAAGGGCTAATGAGTGAGTGCGCTAGACTTACTAACATGAGTGTACGTGAGTGTGTGTGGTGTGTCGCCATGAGACTAGTTACGTAAGGGCTAATGAGTGAGTGCGCTAGACTTACTAACATGAGTGTACGTGAGTGTGTGTGGTGTGTCGCCATGAGACTAGTTACGTAAGGGCTACTGAGTGAGTGCGCTAGACTTACTAGCATGAGTGTACGTGAGTGTGTGTGGTGTGTCGCCATGAGACTAGTTACGTAAGGGCTAATGAGTGAGTGCGCTAGACTTACTAACATGAGTGTACGTGAGTGTGTGTGGTGTGTCGCCATGAGACTAGTTACGTAAGGGCTACTGAGTGAGTGCGCTAGACTTACTAACATGAGTGTACGTGAGTGTGTGTGGTGTGTCGCCATGAGACTAGTTACGTAAGGGCTACTGAGTGAGTGCGCTAGACTTACTAACATGAGTGTACGTGAGTGTGTGTGGTGTGTCGCCATGAGACTAGTTACGTAAGGGCTAATGAGTGAGTGCGCTAGACTTACTAACATGAGTGTACGTGAGTGTGTGTGGTGTGTCGCCATGAGACTAGTTACGTAAGGGTTAATGAGTGAGTGCGCTAGACTTACTAACATGAGTGTACGTGAGTGTGTGTGGTGTGTCGCCATGAGACTAGTTACGTAAGGGCTAATGAGTGAGTGCGCTAGACTTACTAACATGAGTGTACGTGAGTGTGTGTGGTGTGTCGCCATGAGACTAGTTACGTAAGGGCTAATGAGTGAGTGCGCTAGACTTACTAACATGAGTGTACGTGAGTGTGTGTGGTGTGTCGCCATGAGACTAGTTACGTAAGGGCTAATGAGTGAGTGCGCTAGACTTACTAACATGAGTGTACGTGAGTGTGTGTGGTGTGTCGCCATGAGACTAGTTACGTAAGGGCTAATGAGTGAGTGCGCTAGACTTACTAACATGAGTGTACGTGAGTGTGTGTGGTGTGTCGCCATGAGACTAGTTACGTAAGGGCTAATGAGTGAGTGCGCTAGACTTACTAACATGAGTGTACGTGAGTGTGTGTGGTGTGTCGCTATGAGACTAGTTACGTAAGGGCTAATGAGTGAGTGCGCTAGACTAACTAACATGAGTGTACGTGAGTGTGTGTGGTGTGTCGCCATGAGACTAGTTACGTAAGGGCTAATGAGTGAGTGCGCTAGACTTACTAACATGAGTGTACGTGAGTGTGTGTGGTGTGTCGTTATGAGACTAGTTACGTAAGGGCTAATGAGTGAGTGCGCTAGACTTACTAACATGAGTGTACGTGAGTGTGTGTGGTGTGTCGCCATGAGACTAGTTACGTAAGGGCTAATGAGTGAGTGCGCTAGACTTACTAACATGAGTGTACGTGAGTGTGTGTGGTGTGTCGCCATGAGACTAGTTACGTAAGGGCTAATGAGTGAGTGCGCTAGACTTACTAACATGAGTGTACGTGAGTGTGTGTGGTGTGTCGCCATGAGACTAGTTACGTAAGGGCTAATGAGTGAGTGCGCTAGACTTACTAACATGAGTGTACGTGAGTGTGTGTGGTGTGTCGCCATGAGACTAGTTACGTAAGGGCTACTGAGTGAGTGCGCTAGACTTACTAACATGAGTGTACGTGAGTGTGTGTGGTGTGTCGCCATGAGACTAGTTACGTAAGGGCTAATGAGTGAGTGCGCTAGACTTACTAACATGAGTGTACGTGAGTGTGTGTGGTGTGTCGCCATGAGACTAGTTACGTAAGGGCTAATGAGTGAGTGCGCTAGACTTACTAACATGAGTGTACGTGAGTGTGTGTGGTGTGTCGCCATGAGACTAGTTACGTAAGGGCTAATGAGTGAGTGCGCTAGACTTACTAACATGAGTGTACGTGAGTGTGTGTGGTGTGTCGCCATGAGACTAGTTACGTAAGGGCTAATGAGTGAGTGCGCTAGACTTACTAACATGAGTGTACGTGAGTGTGTGTGGTGTGTCGCCATGAGACTAGTTACGTAAGGGCTAATGAGTGAGTGCGCTAGACTTACTAACATGAGTGTACGTGAGTGTGTGTGGTGTGTCGCCATGAGACTAGTTACGTAAGGGCTAATGAGTGAGTGCGCTAGACTTACTAACATGAGTGTACGTGAGTGTGTGTGGTGTGTCGCCATGAGACTAGTTACGTAAGGGCTAATGAGTGAGTGCGCTAGACTTACTAACATGAGTGTACGTGAGTGTGTGTGGTGTGTCGCTATGAGACTAGTTACGTAAGGGCTAATGAGTGAGTGCGCTAGACTAACTAACATGAGTGTACGTGAGTGTGTGTGGTGTGTCGCCATGAGACTAGTTACGTAAGGGCTAATGAGTGAGTGCGCTAGACTTACTAACATGAGTGTACGTGAGTGTGTGTGGTGTGTCGCCATGAGACTAGTTACGTAAGGGCTAATGAGTGAGTGCGCTAGACTTACTAACATGA
Organism: Isoperla grammatica; assembly: GCA_945910005.1. Taxonomy (NCBI): domain Eukaryota; kingdom Metazoa; phylum Arthropoda; class Insecta; order Plecoptera; family Perlodidae; genus Isoperla; species Isoperla grammatica. The sequence goes on from OX246745.1 coordinate 35,799,664, forward strand.
GTGTACGTGAGTGTGTGTGGTGTGTCGCCATGAGACTAGTTACGTAAGGGCTAATGAGTGAGTGCGCTAGACTTACTAACATGAGTGTACGTGAGTGTGTGTGGTGTGTCGCCATGAGACTAGTTACGTAAGGGCTAATGAGTGAGTGCGCTAGACTTACTAACATGAGTGTACGTGAGTGTGTGTGGTGTGTCGCCATGAGACTAGTTACGTAAGGGCTAATGAGTGAGTGCGCTAGACTTACTAACATGAGTGTACGTGAGTGTGTGTGGTGTGTCGCCATGAGACTAGTTACGTAAGGGCTACTGAGTGAGTGCGCTAGACTTACTAACATGAGTGTACGTGAGTGTGTGTGGTGTGTCGCCATGAGACTAGTTACGTAAGGGCTAATGAGTGAGTGCGCTAGACTTACTAACATGAGTGTACGTGAGTGTGTGTGGTGTGTCGCCATGAGACTAGTTACGTAAGGGCTAATGAGTGAGTGCGCTAGACTTACTAACATGAGTGTACGTGAGTGTGTGTGGTGTGTCGCCATGAGACTAGTTACGTAAGGGCTAATGAGTGAGTGCGCTAGACTTACTAACATGAGTGTACGTGAGTGTGTGTGGTGTGTCGCCATGAGACTAGTTACGTAAGGGCTAATGAGTGAGTGCGCTAGACTTACTAACATGAGTGTACGTGAGTGTGTGTGGTGTGTCGCCATGAGACTAGTTACGTAAGGGCTAATGAGTGAGTGCGCTAGACTTACTAACATGAGTGTACGTGAGTGTGTGTGGTGTACAGACGTGCAGCAAAAGCCACTAACGCGCTCAACTGCAGTTTACACAGATTATACGTTCACGCAATTTTCACAAACCCAAAACATTATCACAAAACACGTTTACGGTTTTTAATTTTTTCACTTCGGCGATAAAAAGGGGGGGGGGAGGGTTTGCGAGGTATGTGCTAACAACCACGGACACCGGAAGTGCTAAATCTGCCCCCTAGTAGCCCATCATAAACGCGTATAAATTTGACCACAAGAATGCAATTAAACGCAGAATGAGGATAGTAAAATGAAACCAGAATATTTTATTTAGAGCACAATGTATTATGGACAAATAACTGGCCAAAGATGTTGACAACCAGTAGGCCTACTACTGGCTACTCTACACATAAACCAGGTTGCTACGGTTTATCAAGCACAAAACACATAAAAACACAAACCTTTTGTATGTGGGAGGGGGGGGGGGGGGGGGGGGGGGGGAAATTTGTCAGGAAATTAAAAACTAGCATATTATACGTTTTATACACTACTTGTCATATCCAGGCAACAATAATAATACGGCTTTGTTTTCCACTTTAAGCTTAGTGCAACATACTAATGCGTGATCTTTAGGTCTCATATTTAAGCAAACATATTTATATAATGTTATTTAAAGTTTCCCACATAAATTAAAACACTACATTGCATTGCATATTAAAAAACTACATTTTATACTTTCTTTAAGTTTGTCTTTGTATCTAGTATAACTGATCCAAAAAGTTGTATTTTGTGTCGTTTAAAGTACGTGAACATGTAAACAACTTAAAACTAACTGAAACCCAGAAATTAATTAATCCAACTTCCACTGGCAACTAAACCCATGTCTTCCGCTAGTAGGATATAAAAGGGGGTTCTGGCTCACACCGGAGTCAGCCGATCCCACGCGCCTCACATCTTACAGCTCGAAGTTTATGTGGAATACTTTCACTTTTATCTATTAATAGACTAGGTATATTAGCAGGGGCGGATTTAAGAAAAAGGGCCCGGTCGCCATTGATGATTGTAGTAATTTCGTGTAGATGAGGTAGCGCGGAATAGCAGGGGTCTGGGGCGAAGCCCCAGCCGCTGAAAACAATTTCGATAAGGACGAACATATTTTTGGTACTGCAATAAGTTGGATGGCCTAAAACGCGTAAAGTTAATTTGTAAAAAGAGCCTTGTCCGTGGGAAACTTTTCCCCAAAAAATTACGAATTATTACTGTCCCCATTTTTGCTTGAAGTAGGTAATGATGGGATTAAATCGAAGCAAGTTTTAGTAGAAGTTTGGTTTTCAAAATTAACATTAAGTTCTACTTGAGAAATGCTCGTGACATCACTAGACGATTCGGACACATGTTCCTGTTGCACTGTGGGGAGACCAGAACAGAGATTTTTAATATAAATCGACGTTTCATCGCGTTTACTTACGTCACCAACACGACATACCTTCCTCTCAGCAAAAAATTGCTAATTTTGTTTGTTTAGGATCACTGCCCTCACTCGTTAAAAGAGAACGTTACCTATCTTTACATTTTTGACAGCCTGGTTTTGTTTGTATTTGTCTTTCTCGCTCATTTCTAAACATACCTGAACCTAGCAGTGGCACAATTTCAATACCACATTACAATTCAAACATACAAACAAAAGGAATAAAACGAAAACTGTCCCGCAGAATAACGCTCACACACACGCACACGCTAAAGCACAGTATTATGCAAGAACTACTTGACTTCCGTCACTTGCCAAACTTATAATACAACTGAGCTACGAACACGTGTTTAGGGTTTAATAAGACACAACAAGCCACCCCCACCCGACTCCCCCATTGGCCACCTACATAAGTAACTGATTTTCCTTGAACTTTGAAATATGTGCACCCGCATTTATGTTTACGAAGCGTTGTTCCTCAGAACGGTGTAAATCTGTTTAAAATCTGAAAAAATCTAGTCCCGCTGTCCCTACCCTTATCTTCTAACAACCTGTTGTTATTGTGAAAGGCCCACACTAAACTCTTCAGATAATTTATGTCAATTGTAGCTTCGTTTTCCTTTCATGGAAAATTTTAACAAATAGCGGCTGAGTAGACGACAACTACATAAAGTTATGATTATCAGCAATAGAGGTCTTGGGGGGCCCCGACCGGGTCGGGGCCCGGTCGGCATTCGCCGACCTCGCCGCCCGCCAAATCCGCCCCTGTATATTAGTTAATAGTCAAGTAGGCAGATGACCCAATTAAAATATACGCCCTTTCACGACCACCACCCCATCAAAAAACTATTTTCAATTTCCCAAATTATCTATTTAACTCGCTATTTTCACTTTTTATTCTACTCATCAAAGAATTTAACCCATGACTGCCCTAACTAACAGTATTACTTACTTACTATTGTATTTGTAGATTGCTAATTGAGGAGCCACCAATCCTTTACTCTTACCTAAAACATCAGTTATATACAGTTTGTCAATTACTGTTCTATTTTTATTGTTTCAAAATCGGGAGCTAACAAATATCATGCCTTCTACAACCCCAACGAAGTATTGTACCTTCATATGATTTTATTTATTGATTTGAAATAGGAAGCTAACATTTTTAATTTAAACCCTCTCATATAATAACTTACTCTATTGACTATCGAATGATGTCGAATTAATTTAGGGGTTTTATCCCGAAATTAATTTCCTAACTAGAATACACCCTCCTGTATTTATTGTGCTAGTTTGTATCTTATAGTCACCAAAACCCATTTAAACAAATACACAAACGCATGTACTACCAACCTGGCTACTAATTATATCCATTTACATTAAATCGCAAAACATGCCTGGATCACCATGAAAACAGTTGACGCTTCAATAAGGTGTAGTGAGAAATCAGGCGTGCACCGAAAAATTGATGTCGCAAGATTGAAATAAATACCTTCAGTGTGACGCCCATAACGGCAAGGATTACAAACTAGGGTTGTAATCTTTGATAACGGTAATCACCGCTTAATTTATTGTACCCGATCATCAGACATGTAGGGAGAGCTTTACCGTTGACCCGTTCTATCGGTTAACAATAAAACTTCGAAATCCTATAATGAGCAGTTTCGACATACTTTGTGTACTATCCTGCAACAATCTTTGTCTCAGCTGGTGCACTGACAGGCCAAATGTCTGGAGGGCCGGTAGGTTTCACCGGGTTTGGTGCACAGACAGGCCAAATGTCTGGAGGGCCGGTAGGTTTCACCGGGTTTGGTGCACTGACAGGCCAAATGTCTGGAGGGACGGTAGGTTTCACCGGGTTTGGTGCACAGACAGGCCAAATGTCTGGAGGGCCGGTAGGTTTCACCGGGTTTTGTGCACTGACAGGCCAAATGTCTGGAGGGACGGTAGGTTTCACCGGGTTTGGCGCACTGACAGGCCAAATGTCTGGAGGGACGGTAGGTTTCACCGGGTTTGGTGCACTGACAGGCCAAATGTCTGGAGGGACGGTAGGTTTCACCGGGTTTGGCGCACTGACAGGCCAAATGTCTGGAGGGACGGTAGGTTTCACCGGGTTTGGTGCACTGACAGGCCAAATGTCTGGAGGGACGGTAGGTTTCACCGGGTTTGGTGCACAGACAGGCCAAATGTCTGGAGGGCCGGTAGGTTTCACCGGGTTTGGTGCACTGATAGGCCAAATGTCTGGAGGGACGGTAGGTTTCACCGGGTTTGGTGCACTGATAGGCCAAATGTCTGGAGGGACGGTAGGTTTCACCGGGTTTGGTGCACTGACAGGCCAAATGTCTGGAGGGACGGTAGGTTTCACCGGGTTTGGTGCACTGACAGGCCAAATGTCTGGAGGGCCGGTAGGTTTCACCGGGTTTGGTGCACTGATAGGCCAAATGTCTGGAGGGACGGTAGGTTTCACCGGGTTTGGTGCACAGACAGGCCAAATGTCTGGAGGGCCGGTAGGTTTCACCGGGTTTGGTGCACTGATAGGCCAAATGTCTGGAGGGACGGTAGGTTTCACCGGGTTTGGTGCACTGATAGGCCAAATGTCTGGAGGGCCGGTAGGTTTCACCGGGTTTGGTGCACAGACAGGCCAAATGTCTGGAGGGCCGGTAGGTTTCACCGGGTTTGGTGCACAGACAGGCCAAATGTCTGGAGGGCCGGTAGGTTTCACCGGGTTTGGTGCACTGACAGGCCAAATGTCTGGAGGGACGGTAGGTTTCACCGGGTTTGGTGCACTGACAGGCCAAATGTCTGGAGGGACGGTAGGTTTCACCGGGTTTTGGGCCGGCCCGATAAAACCAAGCAGCAACAAATCTTGGTTTTCTGTAAAATATGGCAGGAAAGCTATAAAACGGGTATGGCTACTATTTCTTGGTACGGACTGTTTACCAACTGTAGGCATCTCTTTGGGTCTTGCATTGTAAGACGGACTGTTCACCAACTGTAGGCATCTCTTTGAGTCACGCATTGTAAGACGGACTGTTTACCTACTGTGGGCATCTCTTTGGGTCATGCATTGTAAGACGGACTGTTTACCAACTGTAGGCATCTCTTTGGGTCATGCATTGTAAGACGGACTGTTTACCAACTGTAGGCATCTCTTTGGGTCACGCATTGTAAGACGGACTGTTTACCTACTGTGGGCATCTTTTTGGGTCACGCATTGTAAGACGGACTGTTTACCTACTGTAGGCATCTCTTTGGGTCACGCATTGTAAGACGGACTGTTTACCTACTGTAGGCATCTCTTTGGGTCATGCATTGTAAGACGGACTGTTTACCTACTGTAGGCATCTCTTTGGGTCACGCATTGTAAGACGGACTGTTTACCAACTGTAGGCATCTCTTTGGGTCATGCATTGTAAGACGGACTGTTTACCAACTGTAGGCATCTCTTTGGGTCATGCATTGTAAGACGGACTGTTTACCTACTGTAGGCATTTCTTTGGGTCACGCATTGTAAGACGGACTGTTTACCTACTGTAGGCATCTCTTTGGGTCACGCATTGTAAGACGGACTGTTTACCTACTGTAGGCATCTCTTTGGGTCACGCATTGTAAGACGGACTGTTTACCTACTGTAGGCATCTCTTTGGGTCACGCATTGTAAGACGGACTGTTTACCTACTGTGGGCATCTCTTTGGGTCATGCATTGTAAGACAGACTGTTTACCTACTGTGGGCATCTCTTTGGGTCATGCATTGTAAGACGGACTGTTTACCTACTGTAGGCATCTCTTTGGGTCATGCATTGTAAGACGGACTGTTTACCTACTGTAGGCATCTCTTTGGGTCACGCATTGTAAGACGGACTGTTTACCTACTGTGGGCATCTCTTTGGGTCATGCATTGTAAGACAGACTGTTTACCTACTGTGGGCATCTCTTTGGGTCATGCATTGTAAGACGGACTGTTTACCTACTGTGGGCATCTCTTTGGGTCATGCATTGTAAGACAGACTGTTTACCTACTGTGGGCATCTCTTTGGGTCATGCATTGTAAGACGGACTGTTTACCTACTGTAGGCATCTCTTTGGGTCACGCATTGTAAGACGGACTGTTTACCTACTGTAGGCATCTCTTTGGGTCATGCATTGTAAGACGGACTGTTTACCTACTGTAGGCATCTCTTTGGGTCACGCATTGTAAGACGGACTGTTTACCTACTGTGGGCATCTCTTTGGGTCATGCATTGTAAGACAGACTGTTTACCTACTGTGGGCATCTCTTTGGGTCATGCATTGTAAGACGGACTGTTTACCTACTGTGGGCATCTCTTTGGGTCATGCATTGTAAGACAGACTGTTTACCTACTGTGGGCATCTCTTTGGGTCATGCATTGTAAGACGGACTGTTTACCTACTGTAGGCATCTCTTTGGGTCACGCATTGTAAGACGGACTGTTTACCTACTGTAGGCATCTCTTTGGGTCACGCATTGTAAGACGGACTGTTTACCTACTGTAGGCATCTCTTTGGGTCATGCATTGTAAGACGGACTGTTTACCTACTGTGGGCATCTCTTTGGGTCATGCATTGTAAGACGGACTGTTTACCTACTGTGGGCATCTCTTTGGGTCATGCATTGTAAGACGGACTGTTTACCTACTGTAGGCATCTCTTTGGGTCACGCATTGTAAGACGGACTGTTTACCTACTGTGGGCATCTCTTTGGGTCATGCATTGTAAGACAGACTGTTTACCTACTGTGGGCATCTCTTTGGGTCATGCATTGTAAGACGGACTGTTTACCAACTGTAGGCATCTCTTTGGGTCATGCATTGTAAGACGGACTGTTCACCAACTGTAGGCATCTCTTTGGGTCATGCATTGTAAGACGGACTGTTTACCTACTGTAGGCATCTCTTTGGGTCATGCATTGTAAGACGGACTGTTTACCTACTGTAGGCATTTCTTTGGGTCACGCATTGTAAGACGGACTGTTTACCTACTGTAGGCATCTCTTTGGGTCACGCATTGTAAGACGGACTGTTTACCTACTGTAGGCATCTCTTTGGGTCATGCATTGTAAGACGGACTGTTTACCAACTGTAGGCATCTCTTTGGGTCACGCATTGTAAGACGGACTGTTTACCTACTGTAGGCATCTCTTTGGGTCACGCATTGTATGGCTGTATGCTGACCTACCCTGTTGAACCCCGATATCGGTTGTATTAAATTGTTTTATACTGCTTTCAAAACTGTCGTAAAGTAAACCAAAATATGTTATTCAATATATAAAATTCAATGTTATTTCTTGTGATTGTTTTATTGTTCTAATAGAGGTTTCCGTTTTTCAAAATAACTCATTTACTGTTGTAATGTGTTACACACCATTCGCAATTAAATAAGTAATTATCAAAAAAAACGGAAACATCTATTGGAACAGTGAAGCAATCACAAGAAAGAGCATTGAATTATCTAGGGAATTACTTTATTTGGTTTATGTTTTGACAATTTTGAAAGCACTTTAAAGAAATTTTAACGGAACAAAAGCGGTAGTTCCGCAGGCTGGGGTGACATAACAGACACAATACTACACACATCTGACTACACATACCGACTATTGAGTAAAAAGGGGTGGGGGAAGGGAGAGGGGGGTGAAACACTGCCGTTTTTTTTTTTTAAATTGCCAGAACCGAATGTTTTCACGTTTCCCCGTTTCCCCCGGGCCGGCGGATGCGCTGACCCCACCACAACACGCGTCCGCGCACGGCTTCGTTTCTTCGGATATGACGATAACTGAATTAATTCTCGTTTTCTCGCGTTCAAGCCAATTAACTACGCTGACGTGTTCGTTTCTGATTGGATAAGAGATGATGCCCACTGACACTCCATAATCTCCTCGTGGACAGGCCATTAAACTCTGCGGATAAGAGAGGTTGACAAATGAAGCCCATGGTTTTGTTGGCCACGACTAGAAGACTAGAACCGATGAAATAGAATATCTTTACTAGTAGACTAGTAGAGATTGCGCTAGTGGAGTTTGTTGTCTCAAAAGAATCAAATACAGTGATTAAATATCACTCGTCCCCAATTGACTGCCACATGGAAGCGGTGAGCGAAATGAATTCCGAGCTTAAAATTATCGAAGAATCGTCCAAAAAACAGTCATTTAATCTTAACCCGAGCAAAACAGGAGCAATGTATTTTGGTGGAACTCGAGGTCTTACTAAAGCATTATCTCAAACTAGTGATCCAAATTTTCAAATATCAATAGCAAGAAAAATAATCCCTATTGTAGAAGTGTCAAACATATGGCCTCACCTCGACTCGATGCGTAGGTTCAGTAAACATACAAATTGTTTTATTCAATCCTGCTACGGAACATTGAAACATCTTTATAAATTCAGTCAGGTATTACCAAAAGATATAAAACTTATGTTAGTGGACTCATTAGTACTACCCAAGTTTAACTATGCCGACATTGTGTATGGGTCATGCCTAGAAGTAGTCGATAAGCAAAGAATACAGAAAGCGCAAAAAGCACTAACAGCAAAATCTATTTATCAGTTCAAAGCAGATATTAAACAATGGCTACTTAACTACCACACAGAAATAGCATAGCCAAAAACAATTAAAATCAAAATAACATAGAAGTGTAAAATCACATAAAAAAAAAACTTTTTCGTGAAAATACCTCTATTCTCAGATCTAGGCTTAGTTAGTCACGTTAGTTTTTAGTATAAGGTTAATATTATTATCTTTCTATATTTTAAAGAATGTTAACTGTTTTCTTATTATATATTTAGTTGTATCTAATGTGTTATACTTAGTGCAAATGTTTACTATTTGGTACTATAGTTCCTAAGAATATGCCTCCTAGGCCAACACATTATTCTTACCGTATATAAATGTAAACCTATAATTTTGTAGGCCAAACCTGTTCAATCACAACAAATGTGTAATTCTTATTGATAATTAAAATAAGTAACTAGTAATTAATTAATTAATTAATTAATGATAAACATAAACATGTATTTATGTTTCTGTAATATGTAATGGGTGAGTATGGTTAAGTTGTAAAAAAGCGAAAAGCTTAACTTCGCCAATAAAGACCACTTACTACTACTACTACTACTACTACTACTAATTGCAAGGCTGTATGGTGACCTATCCAGCGGAACTCTCGATGTCTGTCGGTTGAATTGCTTTAAAATGGTCAAAAAGTAACAAAATATGCATCCGCTAGAGAATTTAATCATGTTTCTTATATATAATTGTTTCATGTTCCAATTAATATGTCCGTTTTTCAAATTAACTTATTTAATAATGTGAGAGGTGTGATACAACAGGACATTACGAAACTTAAATAAGTTCATTTAAAAAACGAAAAAAATTATTGTAATTTGGAACACAGAAACTGTCGCAAGAAAGGAGAGAAACTTCGTTAGGGGATGAAATATGATGGTTTACATTTTGAACATTTTCAAGCGATATAAATCGAGGGTTCCGTAGGGTAGATCGAGATACAATCTTAGGCCCTACAAACAGGTGCCGGCATTGGGATCGCAATCGCAATACACGATTCTTATGTCGCTTCACAACTAAGTCGTAATGATTGTAATGGAAAAATGTACGATTACGATCCCGATCCGGATTACGATCACGATGCCAGCAATTTTGGTTAGGGTCTCTTTCACGATTTCCATAATGCGAGCCCACTTAAACCTATATGTGACTCCAGCATTGGTAAATATAGGACAGAACTCGGCTGTAGCTTTGTTCCGCCATTCAGTTACATGATGGAAAGTAAATAAATGTGATGCCTTTAATTACCATTCCCGATGAACATAAGCTACCCCTTCTATAGTGGGTGGGTGAGATACATTAAAGGGATAGTCAGATGAAAAACAAAAAAATCACCAATTAGTCATTAGTCCATGAAATTCAGTTATGTGTAAAATACAATTGATATAGGTTGCTTCAATGCAAGAAAAAAAATAGTGAACAATAAGCTATTCTACTAGATTCCCTTCGGCAGCCCTGCTGCATTTTTCTTCTAAAGCGTAGTGCAACTGTATCGGTTCTGATGTCGCTGGCGCCTTCCCGATAGACAGAGCACTCATTGTGTTATACGAGACCAGCCCGCGCTCCGCGAAACACTCGGCGACTGCGGACAGTACCGCTCAAAACAGATTGCAACTTTTCTACACATCATGTCACAACAAAATTAATTGCAGGGTATTTTGTAGAAGTACACGTTCGTACTAAGAAGCATGTTATCGGTAGAGAAACGATGCACAATAAACCTCCTGATCGATTTTTGATCAGTGCCCTATTTTAGCGGTGGTTTTACTTTCTCAAGGCAACATTTTTTTTACATGGGAATTACCATGAGAAGAGTTGCTCGGTGCTACTTGGTAGCAACAAACCAAAAAATCGCGTTTTCTTTAATTTTTAACCGCCTGCTTTTAAAGTATGGTATCTTTTAGTCATGTTTTTTATATTTAAAGGTGGACATCTGCAAATGGTAGTTCTTAAGTTTTTCACCCGACTATCCCTTTAAAATATTTGAGAGGAATTCTTTTCTAGTCGTGTGCGTAAAATCAACGATAGATCCGCGTGTAAATGTCGGTCCCAAGAGTTCTCATGGGGGCCCCCAACCACGCTGCCTCAGAGTGGCACTCCAATAACGCTAGTCCAATCAGTACGCACGCGTAATATACGGCTCGATTTCATCTGAAGGTAAATTATATATTGAAATGTGCTCGAACCGAGTATCGACCGATGCTACTTAACAAATAGAACTCGGAATAACAACGGAGTATATTTCCACGAAGAACACAGGACAATTAGTATCGATTTCGAGGGAATGTTTTCTTACGAATAAAAACCCCGATGGCGTCTCTCATTTATATCCTTTAAAAAAACAAACTAATGCGTTTGAAGTTTATCGAGTACAAATTCATATCCCATCATTATACACTCTGTTCTGAATGTTTCTTTGACGACAAAAGATTTTGTCCTCAACGGATAACGGCGGCGAGTTTTCTCTTGTTGAATAACTAAATGTAAGGGGCTGGTTTATTCTCTTCTCGTTGAGAAAGCAGATGAAACGAAGACTTAGAACAGTGAATTACCATTGAATGGAATCAACCTCTTTCATCAAGCTAGGAGTAACGCTAAGTATACTTATTGTCTTGCATAATAACCACCACTAAGTACTTACTTCTTGTCCGAGTGGAGATTGGCGTACTTGCAAACTTGCTGGAGTCGTAAGTCGTACTTCGTAAACTCCTACGCTTGAAAACTTCATAAGTACACAACTCTTGGCAGCCATTTAGTGAGGTTATTTTATCACGTAGCGACAATATTATGATATAGTGAAAGGAAAAACAGGATTCTGTGTACACATGGAATAAAATAGTTACGAACAAAGCAAAACGTAAACAGTTATCAAGTATGTGATATATACAACTTCCTAAATATTTGATACATTACTTCGTCTGTCGCCCGTAACAATTAAAATAATATGTTTCAGTTTTTAAATTCATTGTTTAGCAGATACAAAACCAAATTCGGCCTAGAAACTACTTTTTTATTATCTTAAGCGTCTCATCAACGTATTTATAAAACACCGTTAACTTATCGAGTTAGTTACCATTTCACACTCGCAAATAGATTCACATGTAAAGCATTGACGATCCTCGCTCCCCGTTATATTGTGGAAGACTTCACTATCAATACCTACGTTGATGTTTACGCTTTACCTTGCCAACGAAGCAAAATGCAATACCAATTACCGGGCCTTTTAATGAAGTTCTTAATTAGGAGAGAGCCTAATAGAAACGTCTCGTCAACTTCTTGGCGGAGAATTTTAATCAAGTTCGTAGCAGCCAATATCGGTGCCGGTATCGCCAAAGCACGTCACGACCGGCAAGGGGACACACGTAGCAGCCGATATCGGTGCCGGTATCGCCAAAGCACGTCAAGACCGGCAAGGGGACACACGTAGCAGCCAATATCGGTGCCGGTATCGCCAAAGCACGTCAAGACCGGCAAGGGGACACACGTAGCAGCCGATATCGGTGCCGGTATCGCCAAAGCACGTCAAGACCGGCAAGGGGACACACGTAGCAGCCGATATCGGTGCCGGTATCGCCAAAGCACGTCAAGACCGGCAAGGGGACACACGTAGCAGCCGATATCGGTGCCGGTATCGCCAAAGCACGTCAAGACCGTCAAGGGGACACACGTAGCAGCCAATATCGGTGCCGGTATCGCCAAAGCACGTCAAGACCGGCAAGGGGACACACGTAGCAGCCGATATCGGTGCCGGTATCGCCAAAGCACGTCAAGACCGGCAAGGGGACACACGTAGCAGCCGATATCGGTGCCGGTATCGCCAAAGCACGTCAAGACCGGCAAGGGGACACACGTAGCAGCCAATATCGGTGCCGGTATCGCCAAAGCACGTCAAGACCGGCAAGGGGACACGGACTCTCCATTCATTTGCACATCCCACTTGCAAAAATGCTGATTGTGATTGATATGGTTTTTCAATCTTGTTCCGATTAATGTTGTAATTAAAGAATTCGGGGAATACAGATGGTTTATAATATAAATCCATGTTGATGATTGAAATGATAGCACTGTTTAGTTTGGAATCATGTGAAGCCATGCGGGCATTGATAGCGAAGGTTGTGTTACTCGGTCAAAACCGGTGTGAACATGTTATGCGGATATAAAAGACTAGTGTTTCCATGTACTGTACTTAATTACTAATTAAATATATCGTTGATTTATTGTCCATAATATTTTTTTCTTCTAAAGAAACAATAGATGATCATATATGTACGATCGTGGCCGATTTGTAGTACCCATCCTAGCATTCACTCGTCGTATTTATCATTATCTTTATCATTATTACTACTACTATCACCATCACCATAACCATCATTTTCATTATTATTACTATCGTTATTATTATTATTATTACTATTATTATTATTATTATTATTATTATTATTATTATTATTATTATTATTATTATTATTATTATTATTATTATTATTATTATTATTATTATTATTATTATTATTATTATTATTATTATTATTATTATTATTATTATTATTATTATTATTATCCGAACTAAAGTCCTTAAAAACCAATGTCTGCTTGATCTCCGCGCGACGAGCCTCCGCTCCGCGAAGATCAAGTAGACTACCCTGCCTGAGAAGAGCAGCCATGAAACGGTATCACGTGACAGATATCGAGTGAACACCACCGCTGTTCTCTTCTCTCTCATCCCAAGCGACGACTTAAAACTGTGTTTTATTCCGAGCCATTTTTCTATAACATACTTGCGAATTTAATTAAACTACAAACATAGTTTTACGACTCAAGAGTCAGGCAAAGTATTTCAGACACAGAGGTGGTATGTTAATAAATACCCGAAGGTCACGAAGTGATGTTACGTCAATACGCGCCGCTACAACCCAGTGGATCACATTCCATCATCTTTAGTACAAAGGAAGACTAGACGGTCAAATTTGCGCTTGCTTATTGACGACAAAATGAAAGCAAGGGGGAGAGACAATGTATTTATTTAGGAGGATAAGGTCTGTTAGGCCTCGCCTTACATCAAGCCTTTGATAAAATCATAGAACATAATACATATCTCATAACAGTAGTAAGTTACAAAGAAAAAATAAGGAAGTGGGGGGAGGGTGGGAGGGAGGGAGGGAGGGAGAGAGAGATTGAAGGAGGGAGGGGGGGAGAGGGAGGGGGAGGGGGAGGGAAAGAAGTAGAGAGAGAAAGAGAGAGAGAGAATCCCCAAAGAGTAACTGGATATTGATTTGCAACATTTATTATTGTTATGAAAAGTTATAAATTCAGTTTGATACGAATTCATGTCAGACTGACGGTTCAAATGAAATTATTGTCTATATCAAACACAAAATAGCAAAGAAAACAGTGTAATAGTATTAGCTTGTTTAGAGGCGGCTGCGAGGTGTTGTCACCACAGTATACATCAGCCGGCAGAGCAATGCACTCACACAAGACGTGAAGACGTGAGGACTGAGGACGTGCCTAGACTGGGTCCGAACCAGAGCCCGAGACATCCATTGTCAAGTAACTAGATTATAAACACATTGCACACGGACGCTCTTCCCTAGTCGTCCACCAAGACGTGCTCAGTTGTATTACTCGCCCGGTCCGGTGTGATCCAATCAACACAGCGCGTCTCGTGCGTAGCGCTCGCCCGGTCCAATCAACACAGCGCGTCTCACGCAGATGGTATCGGTTATTATTGAATTGCATAAGAATTTAAAGTTATTTATCGGTACCTTGAAGCAGACATTTAAAATTTTGGGAGGCCAAATATTATCAACGACATTAGAAAATCTTCAAACGAAAATAAATAATGTATTGCGATTTGATAAACAAGTTTAGATGTTATTCTACTTGTAGCGTTTGACCAGGCGTAATAAAATGTGCATCCATTTAAAGAGCATATCTATCTCCCGCGTAATTCTTAAATGTAATTTTAGTAAAGAGAACAGAACATCTTTAACATTCACGCTTTTCAAGCTATCTAGATGAACAGAGTTACCATTTTGAATATCGCTCATCACTTCTTTCTGTTACATAGAAACATGAAATACAAACATTGTGAACATCTGCGTAATCCGTGGGTGGGTGAGTCAGATAGTCAGATCGATTACTTGCCCACAGCTTCGCAATTAATGAACTGGCGAGTCTCTCTCTCACCTGATCTCGGTAGCTCAGTGAGTAGCTTCCCCCGCCTACTCCCTCCACCGTCGTTACTCGAGAGTCGAGTGCAAATCGATCCATCGCTGCCAAACGTCTAGAGTCGTTGTGAAATGAAGAAAGATCAAACGACAAGAAGATTGAAAAAGGCCAGAGAAATAGGTCCATAGAGAAAGGTAGAGAAGAAAGTGTATAGCAAACACAGAAGAAGAGGAGGAGAAGGAGGCGTGGGAGGTTGATATCAAAATAAGAAGGAAATAAACAGAGATAGACGGTAAAACAGCAGACGAAGAAAATATCGGTAGAGTGGGTTAGGCGGCGAGGGGTGGGAGGGGGGGGGGGACAAACAATCAACAACCAGCCGGAAACAATAACAAACAAGTTAGCGGGAGATAATACTCACGGGTGTAATCAAGATATCTCTTCATCAGAAGGTTTCAGTGCATCTCTGTAACCGGGAGATGAAGGTTCCCTCACACATGTATAAATATAGCAGCCGGAGTCGGGGACTCCCTCGCGTGGAGACAGACACCAACCAACCAACCAACCAACCAACCTACCTACATACCTACCTAGGAAAATGAATAAGATCACTCTCAAAGAAAGGATCACGGGGAAGGACAAAGTTACTACCCTTCAATTCCGAAAATCTAACTAAAAGCAGCCCTACGTCTTTTCCGGCTCGACATTAACTAATTGACGACCGGGGCAAACTTGTTCCCATCCGGCTGCCTTATGAGCCATTATGAAGACGCATGTCCTGGCTACTTTATCATGTGACTTCCAGGCAAAAACACCCCTAAAGCTAAAAACTTTTGCTGAAAGTCGCAACTTCAGAGGACTAGGGAAACTTTGATGTACAGTTTGCTTTAGTCTATCCGTGTTCTGTCCACTGCTCAGCCACGTGACGTGCACTAAACCGCAGCTGCTGGGCTGGAGGATTCCTATCATGCTTTCCATCAGTGGTCAGGTCTTCCAGAACTATAGCGCCATTCAATTGCATTCTATCTTATATATTAACGGACGCTCACCGCTCCCGCTCACCTACTCTCAATGTATCAATTATATTTTTTTATTTACATTAGTTAAGAGCGAAGGGTAGTCTCCACGTCAAAAACCGTAGAAAATTTTCATTTTTTAACAATATCTCAAGATTGCATCATAAAATCGAATATCTAAATCAACAGCGCACTGTGGTTTGGTAAGCCCTACAGATTGAATGAAATATTATAACCATTAGCGTAGTTATTTTGATTATTAAATCGATAATTAGTAATAATCTTAGTTAGATATAAAAACCATACTGATAATAACGTAAGACATAATTTACAGCATTCAGCATTTAGGGCTTATCAAACCACAGAGCGCTGTTGATTCAGATTTTGAATTTCGAAGTCCATTCTTGAGATATAATTTAAGAATGAAAATTTTGTGCGGTTTTTGACGTAGAGGTATCCTTCCCTGTTATTCAATTTAGTATCTATTTAAAACTTTTACAGTGGACTTGGGGTTTACAGTTGTAAATGGCTGCGAGTACTATAAAAAAATGTAATTTTTAAATACTGACCAAGCTTCAGTATAGATTAATAATTTAAGTGGGAACGAGCTGACATGCAATCCCCCCAATACATTGCCGGAGCGCAGGGTTAGGATGAGGGGGGGGGGGGATTCAATATGACGATGACCGCGGGCCGCAAAGACACGCTCGCAGGCCGAGCACTTACACAATCACCATGAAAAAAGTAGTAGCCCAGCACTTTAAAAGGCGCCAATTAAAAGCGAAACAGAAAAGGTAACCGCAGAAAATGAGGAAAATACTTCCTTGTTGACTTTGGGTTCTCACGCTGTAGTATTATTCTTTATATTTAGTGGTTATGATTGAGGCCGGACAGGAGTACTCTCACACGTTATCGAGTCGTCGAGGCGGCTAGGTTAGTAGAGTGGGACCTCGACACGGCTCTCGTTTCAGAGGCCACCGACAAGCTCGAACAGAGGTTTACTATAGGGGAGTCAAGCTCGCTCAATTAACGTGTATTATAGATATCTTGAGAGCGATTCAAGATATTGAAAAAAGGATTCTTACCCGGAATTTGGAATTGTGAGATAAGGCATAATTAAAAATCTTTCAATTATTTTAATGGTTACTGTCATTATTTCTGTAGCTAATAATAAAATAGAAATAATAAACGGTCGTACCAATAACAATTTTTGAAAGCTTTTAAATTCATTGTTTATATAATCTAATGCAAAACCAAATCCTGGTATTTATCATCAGATCTTGAAGGTTTTCAAAATATCCATAAAATACCTTCCATTTTGCGTGGTTTACATTGCGAGGTGTACCCATTGCCGTTATGTCCTAGACAGCGTCTCTCACCACATATCTCCGCACACCCTTATGCATACAATCGTACACAGAAGCGGGTTCAAACAACGTTAAACTCCACCAAGTTATTTGCTATACAGTTATTACTGAATATAAAATACAACTTTTATTGTTTCATCAATCTACAATGCTATAGTTGCCGCAACGAAAGTATTCTGATGCTTACGACACAGCCGAGTCCAAGGTGACAACTTAATTTTCTACTTCGCTAATTCCTACATTCTAATTTGACATGTCTATTGGGGATAATTTAAGACCTTTCGTTGGTTACCTGTAACTGTGGATGTGGCCAAACCGCCTGTACACTCGACTAAGCCGACCCGTGCATTTACGAATTTGTGAACGCCGGGTATATATGTTGATTTCCTTTCAATTGACGCGGTTAAAAGGGGCAGTAGACAATGGCCTGAGATCGGTATGCGAATACTTTCGTTGGGACTAGAATATATTGCATTCGATATGCAGATATCGTATTCTTTCGAATTCAATTATTTATATACGCAACTTACAAACAGATCCTTATGTATCACATAAGTTGCGTTCTATACTCACAAATTGTAAACTAGTCGATAATTTTCTAAATATTACTCGTTGGTCGTTGCTACTCCGGCAAAGAATGTAACACATAATAATTGTTTATAGTGCACAGAAATACATAAAGTTCAAGTTCTATATTATAGTAAAACAAACATATACCAACAATATCATTTGTCATTATATAATCTGGAAAGAGTGGTTGGTGTACACGCAAAGTTTCCCACTAAGTCATTCAATCATTCACTACTCGTAAATAAGCAGGTGCGTACAACGGAGAGGGGAGGGGGGCATTGATCCCCCCCCCCCCCCCCTCCCTCCGAGGGGACGCCATGTATGTGGGTGCTCAGGGCCTGAAGCACCCTAGCATAACCACTGGTGACTGGTCCACATCTAACAAAGCAGAACTTAGGAGCTATCTACATTTACAAGCACGGTTTGAAGATTGTTTTTTAGTTCAATTACATACACAATCACAGTGCATAACACAATTTATTTGCATTTCAAATAAATTGGTAATTATAATAAAGGTACAGTAGCATTAGCGGATATGGGGGGAGGGGCATCGCCCCCCATGATGGTCCGACCAAAGGTACTCATACATAGGGGCAAGACTTGAACTCTTTGCCCCACCCACACCGCCCCCT
>OX246745.1:35818410-35929680 GCA_945910005.1 Isoperla grammatica
CACGTGTAGTACAATAAACAAAGTAGACCACACCAGATACCTTGGTCTCATAATGGATCAACATCTTCGATGGAATAACCACATTTCATCTATTACAAAAAAACTACGAAACACGATTTACAAATTCTACAATCTACGAAACATTCTCTCGTTTCCTACGCTTAGAATTGTATACCACGCATCGTTCCAATCAGTAGCACAATATGGTATCCTAGGGTGGGGTGGAACATATATGGCACACATCGAACAATTAATTATAATGCAAAAGATCGTTCTAAAAGCAATACTAAAGAAACCACGCCAATATCCATCCTCGCTTGTATATATAGAAAGCCAAACACTTGATATTAGAAAGCTGTATGTTAAATCCTTAATCAACTATGTGCACCTAAACAAAAATACCGGAAAAACAAAAACAATATCACATCACATAAACACAAGGGTAAACACTAACCAAAATCTTATTATACACAGACCATGAAAAGATATCACTCAAAGACATGCTCTCTACCTAGGTCCTCGAATATACAACAAAATTGCAAACTCAATCAAAATAAAGCAAGAATCTAAATCTAGATTCAAGCAAACCTTGAAACATTGGCTCATACAACATCCACGGAAACAATAGAAAATCTCGTAAACCTAAAAGAATAAACCCCTTACAAAATGATTCTATGCTAGACTGTCTCGTAAATTTAAATATGGATATCATTGCAATGGATTTACGTACAATATATAACAATCGTGCAAAAATCCTACTTAAGAGATATATATTAGTTATAAGTTTCTAGTAAGTCAGTTATATTAGAGCTAGTTAGTTATTAGTTAATAATTCTCTATTAGTTTCTCATTTCATAGTATTAAGACTTATATAGCATTATACATAGTCCTAGCTCTAGAGCAAACTTTATCTTAATTTTCATTGTAAACAAAAGAAGTATAGAGGCATGTTTTGTTGCTGTTGCTGATATCTCAAACTTCTGCTTATGACAGCAACAAAACAAGTTTACACTGTACATATTCTGTAAAGCCTATATTAATTTCACTTAAAACATGTTAGCTCTTTACTATACTAGACAATAACTGTACTATTATACTTAAACGATCGCAGTGTAAACTTAAAAATACAATAAAAAATGAATCCGAATGAATGAATGAATGAATGAATGAAACTGAATGATATATAGATCACTCGCAGCTCGGAACACGAGTGGGTAAGTGATGCTTGGGAATTATTCAGATAGCGAGAGAACATGAAAGCGTGGACAGCTTCTAATCAATGTTCGAGATGGTTGAGATGCTTGATGGATGAGTCTGTTGTCTCATCTGTGCGATCAACAAACACAGTATCCGCAGATATATTATCAAAATAGCTCACAGCCATTTCACCACATCACAATATTGTCTGTTTTCATAACGTGCATAGCCCCCTTTCGAACAATGCGGAGGTTTGCATAAACCCACGCGTGTTATGGCTAGAGATTTTTATTTTGATTAGCGAAGGTAGGAGCAAAAACAATATACCAACCATTTTAAGACGAGCAGAGACTCCAATATTGCAACCACGCACAATTCACTTATTAATATCGTAATTTTGTAATATGGCCAAGAAACGTTTAGCGTTTCCCATTATACTCTGCAATTTCTAGTTTCATAATTTCGACCAATCAAGCACTATGTTATTTATTTGGTACAATAAACTCTTTAAAAAACAAGTGGTTCAATCACCGTCCCGATGGTGGTTGTCGTGGTTTCCACCATACGAAGAGCGAATGCTGGGATGAGTACAAATCGGCCACGACCGTACATAGCATCCACAGTTTGTTTTGGAAAAATTATATGGACAATGATATATATTTAATTAGTTCTAAGTAGAGTTTAATGAGGTAAGCACATGGAAATACTTGACATTTATGTCCGTACAACATGTTTACGCCGGTTTTGACCGAGTTTGTATGTATTGCAACAATACAATTAATATGTTTATTAAAATTAAAATTATTATTATTTAAATATATATATATAATAATAATAATAATAATAATAATAATAATAATAATAATAATAAATATTATTATTATTATTATTATTATATAGCCAAGTTTATATTTTAAAGTTCTCTACATCTAGAACTAAGTATTTAAAAGATTCACTAGACAACGCGACAACCAAATCAACATCGCGTGATTGCTAGGTTCAAAGAACCAATTTACAAAAATATTTTAAATAAAAGTTCAACTTATTTACTGCATGAAGACTACGCTATCTAAAAGCAGATTCGAAGACCAGAAGCGTAGTGTGCACTCTTAAAACAGCTCGCACAGATTTACCACAAGGTTAAAGGAAGAGTTTATTAGAGGCCGGAACTTGGAAGTTTGAAAATTTCCTTTATTGGCTGTGAGCGACGTTCTCGGTTTTCATTGGCTGTAATTGTAACTACGATGACCAAGAAATCGAAAGTTAGCCAATTCGTTAGTCACCAGTTCCTAATTACTAATCAATAGTAGTCTCGTGAGAAGTTTAGCACATAGTCTATACTCCTCTTATGTCTTAGTTTGATCACATCTTATCTAACATCTTTCAGGGCTGATTGCCCCAACACCGACTTTTACCAACTTCAGCTAAACTATCTGCTACCACGAAATATATTGCATGAAACTTCCATGTATTTTATTAGTATCTTTCAATTTGAATGTTGGTTTATAGCTCTATCTAGTAATTACGTGAAATACATAATATACATATTTAAATCCCATCACACATTTGCTTCCAGATGTAAAATATTGATTTTCTCACATTAGCAATACTGCAATACATTCCTAAGACCATTGCAGTCCAAAGCCCCTAGCATTCCATAGTGGCAGGCGGAGCAATACTGCAATACATTCCTAAGACCATTGCAGTCCAAAGCCCCTAGCATTCCATAGTGGCAGGCGGAGCAATACTGCAATACATTCCTAAGACCATTGCAGTCCAAAGCCCCTAGCATTCCATAGTGGCAGGCGGAGCAATACTGCAATACATTCCTACGACCATTGCAGTCCAAAGCCCCTAGCATTCCATAGTGGCAGGCGGAGCAATACTGCAATACATTCCTAAGACCATTGCAGTCCAAAGCCCCTAGCATTCCATAGTGGCAGGCGGAGCAATACTGCAATACATTCCTAAGACCATTGCAGTCCAAAGCCCCTAGCATTCCATAGTGGCAGGCGGAGCAATACTGCAATACATTCCTAAGACCATTGCAGTCCAAAGCCCCTAGCATTCCATAGTGGCAGGCGGAGCAATACTGCAATACATTCCTAAGACCATTGCAGTCCAAAGCCCCTAGCATTCCATAGTGGCAGGCGGAGCAATACTGCAATACATTCCTAAGACCATTGCAGTCCAAAGCCCCTAGCATTCCATAGTGGCAGGCGGAGCAATACTGCAATACATTCCTAAGACCATTGCAGTCCAAAGCCCCTAGCATTCCATAGTGGCAGGCGGAGCAATACTGCAATACATTCCTACGACCATTGCAGTCCAAAGCCCCTAGCAATCCATAGTGGCAGGCGGAGCAATACTGCAATACATTCCTACGACCATTGCAGTCCAAAGCCCCTAGCATTCCATAGTGGCAGGCGGAGCAATACTGCAATACATTCCTACGACCATTGCAGTCCAAAGCCCCTAGCATTCCATAGTGGCAGGCGGTGGAAAATGATTGCTAATTGAAGACGATATTTCATAGGATTCAATCCCAGCATTCGCCTTGCGGTGAGAAAAACCAATGTCTGGTGGCTGGAATCGAACAGGCGCCATCCTGAGCTTGAGTGTTGCCGCGGTGTCCCCACTACGACACCCAGGGGGGCGTGGAGATCTATTCCCCTCATTGAAACCTTGAAGCAAACAATACCCCCCTCCCCTTCGTTCGATTCCATCCATTAGTAATCATATTTGAAGGTTTCCAGTCATGGGAATCAATAACTGTAAACAGCCTTTAAAAGGCTCTTCGCAACTATCGACGTTCCGTGTTATTATGGTAGGATATTCAACTGCCAACCCACTGTACTTGCAGAAGGGAACGCTTCACCTTACTGACAACCAGGCGCGTCTGGACGTTTTTGATAAAAGGGGGGGGGGGGGGCAATTCCAGACTCAATTGATAATAATGATAAAGAAAACGGTTAAAAAAGTTGTTTTATATAATATGTATCAACCCTCCACAATCCACTATAATAGTTATCCACTCGCATCGTTTAATTTGTATTCGCAACAACGTGGGTGTTACAGCTGGGGTCAGGGGCGAAGCTGCTGCCGCCGGAGGCAATTTCGCCGTAGGCGAAAAAAATCTGGCCCTGCATGGCCATTTTCGGGCCCCTTCTTTTTTCCCCTTCTGGCCGTTTGATGGCCTAAAACCCATTTTCAGGTGTTATCTTTTCATAAAAATCAATACAACGGATTAACGTTCTCGTTATTGTTGGGTTGTTTTATTCCTGGAAATGAATTGTTGACCGTTGACACAATCATCCGACGTTGCTTTCCCAAAATGTAAAAATCTTGACATTTCGGGTACGCAGCCAAGGACCACATAAATATGTGTTATCAAATTTAAAATCTACCCACCTATGCCCCCATGGCATGGAAGTTAGGGGGGCAATTCTCCCCTTGCCCCCCCCCCCCCCCCCCTCCCTGTTCTGACGCCACTGCTGACACCTGCAGAGGAACATTTTACCATAAACTTATGAACTATGTTACTGGACGTAAATAGTAATAAATCAGTGTACCACTAGATCCCCTAGCGGAGGCTCGTCCAAGTCCGACTTAAAGGTTTACCGAACCCTCCACCATGGCACTGACGGACTTGCCAATACACTAGCTGGAGAAGTGGGCAGTGGGCCATCGTTATTGATATTGGTTATTGTTGGTGGTGTTGCTTTTTGGAATTGTTCATTGATAGTATGATAGGTGCAAATATGGTCGACAATATCCAAACCTGTAAGTGAGCATCGCAGACTCCAGGTATGTGATGTTTCTTAGAGATGAACTCATTGCGCTGTACACGCACCTCTATACGGATATTATGGTGAACTAGTGGCACGTGTCAAAGGAAACATTGTACCCTTACATGAAATGTGGCCAGCTGGGGTCTCTCGGAATGATAAGAACAGATCCATAGCCTAACTCGACGTAATCACGGCAGTTGCATGAATAACCCATCTTCAAGAAACTATTTTTAACAACATTTAACCCTTCAGTACCAAAATAGTATTGCTGGCTAGAAGCAAGGGGAAAAGTAAATGATACAGTAAACGAGCACGTTGCAGGGTTAGCCGATGTGGAATCTTAAGAGATCTAAAGAGATTCTAAGACCGAAAACACGAATATAGGCCTCGATTACAAGAGCTTAGGCTACGAGCAAACATTTTCCTGAACTCTTGTGAGCGAGTGTACGTACGGAGGCCTTTACACCTTTACTCACCATACGGAACGTAACCGGCTTCTCAATATTGATGCCACGGACTTATCCCGCGCCACCGTAGGGTAAGTCTACCGACCGACATTGAAAGAAGCTAAATTGTTGGTGCATAAATGAATGTTCCAAAGAAGTGTTTCCGATTGATTTACTCCAGCTGTATGTTAAGGTTGCGATTCCGGCAATAACCTTACAACACCTAACACCCCTGAACATGCATTACTTTATTGGATTATTTAATTACGTCCTAAATCATGTCTTAACCTTGTTGTAGGATTCGTATAGTACACTACACAAATATTCATAAAAGTCATTGGCTCATAATACCTCGATTTTTTACACCATTCTTTCGACAATTGTTTCGTGCAAGTCAAGAAATAGCCTGACGCAATAAAAGATCCATACAAAGGAAAACAACAATATATACACTAGAATGATCACGAAGTGTTTCAAAACAAATCAGTATATATGCGTAAACAACGATACAATATACTTATGAATTGAAGATGCTAGCGGCTTTTACGTCAAACCACTATCCACATTCTAAAATAAATGATAATAGACTGTTTGGGGAAGAGTAATGTAAAACAATATTTTCAAAAGGGCTTCCAAACAATATGTCACTGGAACCACCGAAATATATCTACTTAGCTTCTAAGTGCATGCGCGGTGAAGTACGTGGTCTATGCTTCTTGGCTAAAGCCGCGTTAACTCAAGTCAATTGGAGATGCGAAGAATAGATCAACTTGTCGAGATGAATGAGAGATGAAGGATTCCCCACCGCAGCTCCGTCTAGGTGAGCACGCATGCGTCGTAGGTCGCTTCCAATCAAGTCAAGGTCACTTAGATGACAGCCCCGCCGCAGCTCCGTCTAGGTGAGCACGCATGCGTCGTAGGTCGCTTCCAATCAAGTCAAGGTCACTTAGATGACAGCCCCGCCGCAGCTCCGTCTAGTTGAGCACGCATGCGTCGTAGGTCGCTTCCAATCAAGTCAAGGTCACTTAGATGACAGCCCCGCCGCAGCTCCGTCTAGGTGAGCACGCATGCGTCGTAGGTCGCTTCCAATCAAGTCAAGGTCACTTAGATGACAGCCCCGCCGCAGCTCCGTCTAGGTGAGCACGCATGCGTCGTAGGTCGCTTCCAATCAAGTCAAGGTCACTTAGATGACAGCCCCGCCGCAGCTCCGTCTAGGTGAGCACGCATGCGTCGTAGGTCGCTTCCAATCAAGTCAAGGTCACTTAGATGACAGCCCCGCCGCAGCTCCGTCTAGGTGAGCACGCATGCGTCGTAGGTCGCTTCCAATCAAGTCAAGGTCACTTAGATGACAGCCCCGCCGCAGCTCCGTCTAGGTGAGCACGCATGCGTCGTAGGTCGCTTCCAATCAAGTCAAGGTCACTTAGATGACAGCCCCGCCGCAGCTCCGTCTAGGTGAGCACGCATGCGTCGTAGGTCGCTTCCAATCAAGTCAAGGTCACTTAGATGACAGCCCCGCCGCAGCTCCGTCTAGGTGAGCACGCATGCGTCGTAGGTCGCTTCCAATCAAGTCAAGGTCACTTAGATGACAGCCCCGCCGCAGCTCCGTCTAGGTGAGCACGCATGCGTCGTAGGTCGCTTCCAATCAAGTCAAGGTCACTTAGCTGACAGCCCCGCCGCAGCTCCGTCTAGGTGAGCACGCATGCGTCGTAGGTCGCTTCCAATCAAGTCAAGGTCACTTAGATGACAGCCCCGCCGCAGCTCCGTCTAGGTGAGCACGCATGCGTCGTAGGTCGCTTCCAATCAAGTCAAGGTCACTTAGATGACAGCCCCGCCGCAGCTCCGTCTAGGTGAGCACGCATGCGTCGTAGGTCGCTTCCAATCAAGTCAAGGTCACTTAGTTGACAGCCCCGCCGCAGCTCCGTCTAGGTGAGCACGCATGCGTCGTAGGTCGCTTCCAATCAAGTCAAGGTCACTTAGATGACAGCCCCGCCGCAGCTCCGTCTAGGTGAGCACGCATGCGTCGTAGGTCGCTTCCAATCAAGTCAAGGTCACTTAGATGACAGCCCCGCCGCAGCTCCGTCTAGGTGAGCACGCATGCGTCGTAGGTCGCTTCCAATCAAGTCAAGGTCACTTAGATGACAGCCCCGCCGCAGCTCCGTCTAGGTGAGCACGCATGCGTCGTAGGTCGCTTCCAACCAAGTCAAGGTCACTTAGATGACAGCCCCGCCGCAGCTCCGTCTAGGTGAGCACGCATGCGTCGTAGGTCGCTTCCAATCAAGTCAAGGTCACTTAGATGACAGCCCCGCCGCAGCTCCGTCTAGGTGAGCACGCATGCGTCGTAGGTCGCTTCCAATCAAGTCAAGGTCACTTAGATGACAGCCCCGCCGCAGCTCCGTCTAGGTGAGCACGCATGCGTCGTAGGTCGCTTCCAATCAAGTCAAGGTCACTTAGATGACAGCCCCGCCGCAGCTCCGTCTAGGTGAGCACGCATGCGTCGTAGGTCGCTTCCAATCAAGTCAAGGTCACTTAGAGGACAGCCCCACCGCAGCTCCGTCTAGGTGAGCACGCATGCGTCGTAGGTCGCTTCCAATCAAGTCAAGGTCACTTAGATGACAGCCCCGCCGCAGCTCCGTCTAGGTGAGCACGCATGCGTCGTAGGTCGCTTCCAATCAAGTCAAGGTCACTTAGATGACAGCCCCGCCGCAGCTCCGTCTAGGTGAGCACGCATGCGTCGTAGGTCGCTTCCAATCAAGTCAAGGTCACTTAGATGACAGCCTCGCCGCAGCTCCGTCTAGGTGAGCACGCATGCGTCGTAGGTCGCTTCCAATCAAGTCAAGGTCACTTAGATGACAGCCCCGCCGCAGCTCCGTCTAGGTGAGCACGCATGCGTCGTAGGTCGCTTCCAATCAAGTCAAGGTCACTTAGAGGACAGCCCCGCCGCAGCTCCGTCTAGGTGAGCACGCATGCGTCGTAGGTCGCTTCCAATCAAGTCAAGGTCACTTAGATGACAGCCCCGCCGCAGCTCCGTCTAGGTGAGCACGCATGCGTCGTAGGTCGCTTCCAATCAAGTCAAGGTCACTTAGATGACAGCCCCGCCGCAGCTCCGTCTAGGTGAGCACGCATGCGTCGTAGGTCGCTTCCAATCAAGTCAAGGTCACTTAGATGACAGCCCCGCCGCAGCTCCGTCTAGGTGAGCACGCATGCGTCGTAGGTCGCTTCCAATCAAGTCAAGGTCACTTAGATGACAGCCCCACCGCAGCTCCGTCTAAAGTATTTTCCTCTCTTAAAAACGTAGCGGCAAATGCAGATTTCAAAGCCATTTATGGTATGTGGGGGTTGGACACGTCTCAGTCATAGCCACAAGGGGTAGCTGGCTTACAAGTAGGTCGACCCATCCCGGACGGGTTAGATATTTGTAACCTATTGTATAGGGTGTGCGAAAAGAACGCCATGTTTCGCTAATACTTACAGTGTTGGTGCATAACCCCACTTTATTGAGCACTTATGACTATTGCCTACCAATAATATTTTAAAAATCTGTTCTCAAATATTTTCTTGGATTCATACAGGTTCAATGTTAAGCCGGTCTTAAAGATAAGACCAAAAAGAGACTTAGGACCTCTTGTGAATCCGGGCCCAGACTAATAACACGCCAACACGGTCTTTGAATGCGCTTGGGGTCCGCTACGCTTCTAAGAGTGGAAAACACTTCAGGTGAGCGCGCATGCGTCACAGGTCGCTTCCGATCAAGTCAAGGTCAATTACATGACTGGGGGATTCCCAGCCGCAGCTCGGTCTAGGTGAGCGCGCATGAGTTTTATAAGCATTTTTTGTGTTTATGGAAGCATTTGATCAGTCAATTGACCGGTCAATGTACATTGTGCAACTCTACATAAAATACACACACAGCACGAAAATGCAGCTAACTTATTACCCCTATAACGTCCATGAAGATTCCCAGTCAGTACGTATGTCCCATTGATTTTTGATTTCTATACAATGTTATTAAAATGCAGAGAAATTAGATTGTTCTACTAAACCAGGCAACGCAATGTCTGCACATGAGAAGTGTTCCAAAACTCACACCAATGGAATTACCCTACAATCCAATAGATTGGACATTCTGATGACGGCCTAACTTATTTCCTAATGTCCACGGCCTGATTCTTTCAACTAGTTTAAAGCTCAATGGGGATATTATCAAAGAAATCTTGAGTTCACGTTTCATTCGATAAAAGTCTCTCGCAGTGAACAAGAAGAAAGCCAAGGAAATCTTTTGATCATCGTCCGAGTCTATAAGCCGTAAGCTTTACGTCCGCCTGGGTAAGAAGGGTGGACGCGCCCCTCATCACTGGTAGAGGGGATCACTGCAGGGGAGGCGTGACAGCCTTAACACACATATTGTTATCGGGTATAGCACTTAGTATGGTGAGAACCAACAGGCGAGGCGTGACAGCCTTAACACACATATTGTTATCGGGTATAGCACTTAGTATGGTGAGAACCAACAGGCGAGGCGTGACAGCCTTAACACACATATTGTTATCGGGTATAGCACTTAGTATGGTGAGAACCAACAGGCGAGGCGTGACAGCCTTAACACACATATTGTTATCGGGTATAGCACTTAGTATGGTGAGAACCAACAGGCAAGGCGTGACAGTCTTAACACACATATTGTTATCGGGTATAGCACTTAGTATGGTGAGAACCAACAGGCGAGGCGTGACAGCCTTAACACACATATTGTTATCGGGTATAGCACTTAGTATGGTGAGAACCAACAGGGGAGGCGTGACAGCCTTAACACACATATTGTTATCGGGTATAGCACTTAGTATGGTGAGAACCAACAGGCAAGGCGTGACAGCCTTAACACACATATTGTTATCGGGTATAGCACTTAGTATGGTGAGAACCAACAGGCGAGGCGTGACAGCCTTAACACACATATTGTTATCGGGTATAGCACTTAGTATGGTGAGAACCAGAACGAGGCGTGACAGCCTTAACACACATATTGTTATCGGGTATAGCACTTAGTATGGTGAGAACCAACAGGCGAGGCGTGACAGCCTTAACACACATATTGTTATCGGGTATAGCACTTAGTATGGTGAGAACCAGAACGAGGCGTGACAGCCTTAACACACATATTGTTATCGGGTATAGCACTTAGTATGGTGAGAACCAACAGGGGAGGCGTGACAGCCTTAACACACATATTGTTATCGGGTATAGCACTTAGTATGGTGAGAACCAACAGGCGAGGCGTGACAGCCTTAACACACATATTGTTATCGGGTATAGCACTTAGTATGGTGAGAACCAACAGGCGAGGCGTGACAGTCTTAACACACATATTGTTATCGGGTATAGCACTTAGTATGGTGAGAACCAACAGGCAAGGCGTGACAGCCTTAACACACATATTGTTATCGGGTATAGCACTTAGTATGGTGAGAACCAACAGGCGAGGCGTGACAGCCTTAACACACATATTGTTATCGGGTATAGCACTTAGTATGGTGAGAACCAACAGGCGAGGCGTGACAGCCTTAACACACATATTGTTATCGGGTATAGCACTTAGTATGGTGAGAACCAACAGGGGAGGCGTGACAGCCTTAACACACATATTGTTATCGGGTATAGCACTTAGTATGGTGAGAACCAACAGGCGAGGCGTGACAGTCTTAACACACATATTGTTATCGGGTATAGCACTTAGTATGGTGAGAACCAACAGGCGAGGCGTGACAGCCTTAACACACATATTGTTATCGGGTATAGCACTTAGTATGGTGAGAACCAACAGGCGAGGCGTGACAGTCTTAACACACATATTGTTATCGGGTATAGCACTTAGTATGGTGAGAACCAACAGGCGAGGCGTGACAGCCTTAACACACATATTGTTATCGGGTATAGCACTTAGTATGGTGAGAACCAACAGGCGAGGCGTGACAGTCTTAACACACATATTGTTATCGGGTATAGCACTTAGTATGGTGAGAACCAACAGGCGAGGCGTGACAGCCTTAACACACATATTGTTATCGGGTATAGCACTTAGTATGGTGAGAACCAACAGGCAAGGCGTGACAGCCTTAACACACATATTGTTGTAAATCGCGAATACCTCGAAAAACCGCCGATTTCGCGAAAATTCTGAGCATATGGCTATCACCAGCAGGGCGATTCTCTAAGGTCCATGGTAAATTGAACGCCCGTTTTCGACGTTACGAGCCTTACCGCATTGAGTTAGCGATTCTCTACCGTGTTTTATCGACAAAGATCGTTACCACCTACGTTAAAAGTAGCGCGCTCCAAAACCCTGCCTTTAGACGTGCGATAAGAAAACATGGCGGACTTTTCAAGCCGTCTCATGTTCACTTCAGCATTTGAACTAATTGATTATAGAAATTTGTTGTGTGTATCGATACAAATATACGATATTTATATTTAAAAATATGTGTGTGAGTAAGGAAATATAATTTGTAGTTATGTAACAAAAGTCTAGAAGTAATTTTGTATCATAACCCTACTTTCCTAGTTTGGCCGTGCCGTCACAGCACGTAGGGTAGGCCTAGAACCCTAGGCCTACTTCTAAGTTCAAACACTAGGTTCGTTTGATTTGCTACACCTTTTATACTCTTTGCACTCACTCAATGTTATTTCATGGGATACATGGCATAAAGTACAAAAGGTGCCGGTAAATCAAACGAACCCTAATGCTGCAATAAGTGAAAAAAGTGCAGAAGGTGTCCGGAAATCAAACGCACCCAATGGCAAACGTTCCATTTATTCACGCGTTGTCATTGGTTAACTTTCTATAGTGTACACAGCCATCTCGAAAACATCCACAAACTAATATATAACAGGCGCTGCTCTGCTGCAACGGCTACGTCCTCCGATACGGTTATCGAACGTTATGAAATGGTAGTTGGGAATCGCGCGGTAGCTTATCGTGTGGTAAGTTTAGTACAAGTGTCGTTAAGGTTAAATTTACCGCGCATCTTAGAGAATCGCCCTGCTGGATGAGTCGAAATGTGAACATCTGAAAATAAATAATACTTTTTCAACAATTTGCGTTTATCGCGAAAACCATAAACGCAGGGCTCTGCTTATATTATAATAGTAATATGTATGCTGATGCAGAAAAAATGTGCTAAAGCTGGGACACGTAAGTGCACTAACAGTGGAATATTGTATTGACAAGTGATATTTTAATATTAAATTAGGTTTGTATCTAAAAACATCATTTGTTAACAACATTAACATAAGACTGTATTAAAGTTAAAGTAAATAGGGCGTACCGCAAATATACACAAATTCAAATTAAAGTTATAAAAAAAATTGTGGTTATTCTTGAAATAAGTAAATATTGCGTTTATCATAAGCCAAGTAAATCCGAGATATTATCATCGATATTGATTTTTTCAACTCCTACCCAACACATCGACTTAGAGGTTCGTCGTTCAATTTGAATCGAATGTAATAATTCAAACGCTCTCTGTGTCTTCCAGTGTTACGTCACGATGGGCGAGCGAGGGGGCAGCCCTGTCGGTGAGTCTATATGAAGCCCTGAGTGTCTGTGTCTTCCAGTGTTACGTCACGATGGGCGAGGGAGGGGGCAGCCCTGTCGGTGAGTCTATATGAAGCCCTGAGTGTCTGTGTCTTCCAGTGTTACGTCACGATGGGCGAGGGGGCAGCCCTGTCGGTGAGTCTATATGAAGCCCTGAGTGTCTGTGTCTTCCAGTGTTACGTCACGATGAGCGAGGGAGGGGGCAGCCCTGTCGGTGAGTCTATATGAAGCCCTGAGTGTCTGTGTCTTCCAGTGTTACGTCACGATGGGCGAGGGGGCAGCCCTGTCGGTGAGTCTATATGAAGCCCTGAGTGTCTGTGTCTTCCAGTGTTACGTCACGATGGGCGAGGGAGGGGGCAGCCCTGTCGGTGAGTCTATATGAAGCCCTGAGTGTCTGTGTCTTCCAGTGTTACGTCACGATGGGCGAGGGAGGGGGCTGCCCTGTCGGTGAGTCTATATGAAGCCCTGAGTGTCTGTGTCTTCCAGTGTTACGTCACGATGGGCGAGGGAGGGGGCAGCCCTGTCGGTGAGTCTATATGAAGCCCTGAGTGTCTGTGTCTTCCAGTGTTACGTCACGATGGGCGAGGGAGGGGGCAGCCCTGTCGGTGAGTCTATATGAAGCCCTGAGTGTCTGTGTCTTCCAGTGTTACGTCACGATGGGCGAGGGAGGGGGCAGCCCTGTCGGTGAGTCTATATGAAGCCCTGAGTGTCTGTGTCTTCCAGTGTTACGTCACGATGGGCGAGGGGGCAGCCCTGTCGGTGAGTCTATATGAAGCCCTGAGTGTCTGTGTCTTCCAGTGTTACGTCACGATGAGGGAGGGGGCAGCCCTGTCGGTGAGTCTATATGAAGCCCTGAGTGTCTGTGTCTTCCAGTGTTACGTCACGATGGGCGAGGGAGGGGGCAGCCCTGTCGGTGAGTCTATATGAAGCCCTGAGTGTCTGTGTCTTCCAGTGTTACGTCACGATGAGCGAGGGGGCAGCCCTGTCGGTGAGTCTATATGAAGCCCTGAGTGTCTGTGTCTTCCAGTGTTACGTCACGATGGGCGAGGAGGCAGCCCTGTCGGTGAGTCTATATGAAGCCCTGAGTGTCTGTGTCTTCCAGTGTTACGTCACGATGGGCGAGGGGGCAGCCCTGTCGGTGAGTCTATATGAAGCCCTGAGTGTCTGTGTCTTCCAGTGTTACGTCACGATGGGCGAGGGAGGGGGCAGCCCTGTCGGTGAGTCTATATGAAGCCCTGAGTGTCTGTGTCTTCCAGTGTTACGTCACGATGAGCGAGGGGGCAGCCCTGTCGGTGAGTCTATATGAAGCCCTGAGTGTCTGTGTCTTCCAGTGTTACGTCACGATGGGCGAGCGAGGGGGCAGCCCTGTCGGTGAGTCTATATGAAGCCCTGAGTGTCTGTGTCTTCCAGTGTTACGTCACGATGGGCGAGCGAGGGGGCAGCCCTGTCGGTGAGTCTATATGAAGCCCTGAGTGTCTGTGTCTTCCAGTGTTACGTCACGATGGGCGAGGGGGCAGCCCTGTCGGTGAGTCTATATGAAGCCCTGAGTGTCTGTGTCTTCCAGTGTTACGTCACGATGGGCGAGCGAGGGGGCAGCCCTGTCGGTGAGTCTATATGAAGCCCTGAGTGTCTGTGTCTTCCAGTGTTACGTCACGATGGGCGAGGGGGCAGCCCTGTCGGTGAGTCTATATGAAGCCCTGAGTGTCTGTGTCTTCCAGTGTTACGTCACGATGGGCGAGGGAGGGGGCAGCCCTGTCGGTGAGTCTATATGAAGCCCTGAGTGTCTGTGTCTTCCAGTGTTACGTCACGATGGGCGAGGGGGCAGCCCTGTCGGTGAGTCTATATGAAGCCCTGAGTGTCTGTGTCTTCCAGTGTTACGTCACGATGGGCGAGGGGGGGGGCAGCCCTGTCGGTGAGTCTATATGAAGCCCTGAGTGTCTGTGTCTTCCAGTGTTACGTCACGATGGGCGAGGGAGGGGGCAGCCCTGTCGGTGAGTCTATATGAAGCCCTGAGTGTCTGTGTCTTCCAGTGTTACGTCACGATGGGCGAGGGGGGGGGCAGCCCTGTCGGTGAGTCTATATGAAGCCCTGAGTGTCTGTGTCTTCCAGTGTTACGTCACGATGGGCGAGGGAGGGGGCAGCCCTGTCGGTGAGTCTATATGAAGCCCTGAGTGTCTGTGTCTTCCAGTGTTACGTCACGATGGGCGAGGGGGCAGCCCTGTCGGTGAGTCTATATGAAGCCCTGAGTGTCTGTGTCTTCCAGTGTTACGTCACGATGGGCGAGGGGGCAGCCCTGTCGGTGAGTCTATATGAAGCCCTGAGTGTCTGTGTCTTCCAGTGTTACGTCACGATGGGCGAGGGGGCAGCCCTGTCGGTGAGTCTATATGAAGCCCTGAGTGTCTGTGTCTTCCAGTGTTACGTCACGATGGGCGAGGGGGCAGCCCTGTCGGTGAGTCTATATGAAGCCCTGAGTGTCTGTGTCTTCCAGTGTTACGTCACGATGGGCGAGGGAGGGGGCAGCCCTGTCGGTGAGTCTATATGAAGCCCTGAGTGTCTGTGTCTTCCAGTGTTACGTCACGATGGGCGAGCGAGGGGGCAGCCCTGTCGGTGAGTCTATATGAAGCCCTGAGTGTCTGTGTCTTCCAGTGTTACGTCACGATGAGCGAGGGGGCAGCCCTGTCGGTGAGTCTATATGAAGCCCTGAGTGTCTGTGTCTTCCAGTGTTACGTCACGATGGGCGAGGGAGGGGGCAGCCCTGTCGGTGAGTCTATATGAAGCCCTGAGTGTCTGTGTCTTCCAGTGTTACGTCACGATGGGCGAGCGAGGGGGCAGCCCTGTCGGTGAGTCTATATGAAGCCCTGAGTGTCTGTGTCTTCCAGTGTTACGTCACGATGGGCGAGGGAGGGGGCAGCCCTGTCGGTGAGTCTATATGAAGCCCTGAGTGTCTGTGTCTTCCAGTGTTACGTCACGATGGGCGAGGGAGGGGGCAGCCCTGTCGGTGAGTCTATATGAAGCCCTGAGTGTCTGTGTCTTCCAGTGTTACGTCACGATGGGCGAACGAGGGGGCAGCCCTGTCGGTGAGTCTATATGAAGCCCTGAGTGTCTGTGTCTTCCAGTGTTACGTCACGATGGGCGAGGGAGGGGGCAGCCCTGTCGGTGAGTCTATATGAAGCCCTGAGTGTCTGTGTCTTCCAGTGTTACGTCACGATGGGTGAGCGAGGGGGCAGCCCTGTCGGTGAGTCTATATGAAGCCCTGAGTGTCTGTGTCTTCCAGTGTTACGTCACGATGGGCGAGGGGGGGGGCAGCCCTGTCGGTGAGTCTATATGAAGCCCTGAGTGTCTGTGTCTTCCAGTGTTACGTCACGATGGGCGAGGGAGGGGGCAGCCCTGTCGGTGAGTCTATATGAAGCCCTGAGTGTCTGTGTCTTCCAGTGTTACGTCACGATGGGCGAGGGAGGGGGCAGCCCTGTCGGTGAGTCTATATGAAGCCCTGAGTGTCTGTGTCTTCCAGTGTTACGTCACGATGGGCGAACGAGGGGGCAGCCCTGTCGGTGAGTCTATATGAAGCCCTGAGTGTCTGTGTCTTCCAGTGTTACGTCACGATGGGCGAACGAGGGGGCAGCCCTGTCGGTGAGTCTATATGAAGCCCTGAGTGTCTGTGTCTTCCAGTGTTACGTCACGATGAGCGAGCGAGGGGGCAGCCCTGTCGGTGAGTCTATATGAAGCCCTGAGTGTCTGTGTCTTCCAGTGTTACGTCACGATGGGCGAGGGAGGGGGCAGCCCTGTCGGTGAGTCTATATGAAGCCCTGAGTGTCTGTGTCTTCCAGTGTTACGTCACGATGGGCGAACGAGGGGGCAGCCCTGTCGGTGAGTCTATATGAAGCCCTGAGTGTCTGTGTCTTCCAGTGTTACGTCACGATGAGCGAGCGAGGGGGCAGCCCTGTCGGTGAGTCTATATGAAGCCCTGAGTGTCTGTGTCTTCCAGTGTTACGTCACGATGGGCGAGCGAGGGGGCAGCCCTGTCGGTGAGTCTATATGAAGCCCTGAGTGTCTGTGTCTTCCAGTGTTACGTCACGATGGGCGAGCGAGGGGGCAGCCCTGTCGGTGAGTCTATATGAAGCCCTGAGTGTCTGTGTCTTCCAGTGTTACGTCACGATGGGCGAGGGGGCAGCCCTGTCGGTGAGTCTATATGAAGCCCTGAGTGTCTGTGTCTTCCAGTGTTACGTCACGATGGGCGAGGGAGGGGGCAGCCCTGTCGGTGAGTCTATATGAAGCCCTGAGTGTCTGTGTCTTCCAGTGTTACGTCACGATGGGCGAGGGAGGGGGCAGCCCTGTCGGTGAGTCTATATGAAGCCCTGAGTGTCTGTGTCTTCCAGTGTTACGTCACGATGGGCGAGGGAGGGGGCAGCCCTGTCGGTGAGTCTATATGAAGCCCTGAGTGTCTGTGTCTTCCAGTGTTACGTCACGATGGGCGAGCGAGGGGGCAGCCCTGTCGGTGAGTCTATATGAAGCCCTGAGTGTCTGTGTCTTCCAGTGTTACGTCACGATGGGCGAGCGAGGGGGCAGCCCTGTCGGTGAGTCTATATGAAGCCCTGAGTGTCTGTGTCTTCCAGTGTTACGTCACGATGGGCGAGGGAGGGGGCAGCCCTGTCGGTGAGTCTATATGAAGCCCTGAGTGTCTGTGTCTTCCAGTGTTACGTCACGATGGGCGAGGGAGGGGGCAGCCCTGTCGGTGAGTCTATATGAAGCCCTGAGTGTCTGTGTCTTCCAGTGTTACGTCACGATGGGCGAGGGAGGGGGCAGCCCTGTCGGTGAGTCTATATGAAGCCCTGAGTGTCTGTGTCTTCCAGTGTTACGTCACGATGGGCGAGCGAGGGGGCAGCCCTGTCGGTGAGTCTATATGAAGCCCTGAGTGTCTGTGTCTTCCAGTGTTACGTCACGATGGGCGAGCGAGGGGGCAGCCCTGTCGGTGAGTCTATATGAAGCCCTGAGTGTCTGTGTCTTCCAGTGTTACGTCACGATGGGCGAGGGGGGGGGCAGCCCTGTCGGTGAGTCTATATGAAGCCCTGAGTGTCTGTGTCTTCCAGTGTTACGTCACGATGGGCGAGGGGGGGGGCAGCCCTGTCGGTGAGTCTATATGAAGCCCTGAGTGTCTGTGTCTTCCAGTGTTACGTCACGATGGGCGAGGGAGGGGGCAGCCCTGTCGGTGAGTCTATATGAAGCCCTGAGTGTCTGTGTCTTCCAGTGTTACGTCACGATGGGCGAGGGGGGCAGCCCTGTCGGTGAGTCTATATGAAGCCCTGAGTGTCTGTGTCTTCCAGTGTTACGTCACGATGGGCGAGGGAGGGGGCAGCCCTGTCGGTGAGTCTATATGAAGCCCTGAGTGTCTGTGTCTTCCAGTGTTACGTCACGATGGGCGAGGGGGCAGCCCTGTCGGTGAGTCTATATGAAGCCCTGAGTGTCTGTGTCTTCCAGTGTTACGTCACGATGGGCGAGGGAGGGGGCAGCCCTGTCGGTGAGTCTATATGAAGCCCTGAGTGTCTGTGTCTTCCAGTGTTACGTCACGATGGGCGAGGGGGCAGCCCTGTCGGTGAGTCTATATGAAGCCCTGAGTGTCTGTGTCTTCCAGTGTTACGTCACGATGGGCGAGCGAGGGGGCAGCCCTGTCGGTGAGTCTATATGAAGCCCTGAGTGTCTGTGTCTTCCAGTGTTACGTCACGATGGGCGAGCGAGGGGGCAGCCCTGTCGGTGAGTCTATATGAAGCCCTGAGTGTCTGTGTCTTCCAGTGTTACGTCACGATGGGCGAGGGAGGGGGCAGCCCTGTCGGTGAGTCTATATGAAGCCCTGAGTGTCTGTGTCTTCCAGTGTTACGTCACGATGGGCGAGGGAGGGGGCAGCCCTGTCGGTGAGTCTATATGAAGCCCTGAGTGTCTGTGTCTTCCAGTGTTACGTCACGATGAGCGAGGGGGCAGCCCTGTCGGTGAGTCTATATGAAGCCCTGAGTGTCTGTGTCTTCCAGTGTTACGTCACGATGGGCGAGCGAGGGGGCAGCCCTGTCGGTGAGTCTATATGAAGCCCTGAGTGTCTGTGTCTTCCAGTGTTACGTCACGATGGGCGAGGGAGGGGGCAGCCCTGTCGGTGAGTCTATATGAAGCCCTGAGTGTCTGTGTCTTCCAGTGTTACGTCACGATGGGCGAGCGAGGGGGCAGCCCTGTCGGTGAGTCTATATGAAGCCCTGAGTGTCTGTGTCTTCCAGTGTTACGTCACGATGGGCGAGGGGGGGGGCAGCCCTGTCGGTGAGTCTATATGAAGCCCTGAGTGTCTGTGTCTTCCAGTGTTACGTCACGATGGGCGAGGGAGGGGGCAGCCCTGTCGGTGAGTCTATATGAAGCCCTGAGTGTCTGTGTCTTCCAGTGTTACGTCACGATGGGCGAGCGAGGGGGCAGCCCTGTCGGTGAGTCTATATGAAGCCCTGAGTGTCTGTGTCTTCCAGTGTTACGTCACGATGGGCGAGGGAGGGGGCAGCCCTGTCGGTGAGTCTATATGAAGCCCTGAGTGTCTGTGTCTTTCAGTGTTACGTCACGATGGGCGAGGGGGGGGCAGCCCTGTCGGTGAGTCTATATGAAGCCCTGAGTGTCTGTGTCTTCCAGTGTTACGTCACGATGGGCGAGGGAGGGGGCAGCCCTGTCGGTGAGTCTATATGAAGCCCTGAGTGTCTGTGTCTTCCAGTGTTACGTCACGATGGGCGAGGGAGGGGGCAGCCCTGTCGGTGAGTCTATATGAAGCCCTGAGTGTCTGTGTCTTCCAGTGTTACGTCACGATGGGCGAGGGAGGGGGCAGCCCTGTCGGTGAGTCTATATGAAGCCCTGAGTGTCTGTGTCTTCCAGTGTTACGTCACGATGGGCGAGGGAGGGGGCAGCCCTGTCGGTGAGTCTATATGAAGCCCTGAGTGTCTGTGTCTTCCAGTGTTACGTCACGATGGGCGAGCGAGGGGGCAGCCCTGTCGGTGAGTCTATATGAAGCCCTGAGTGTCTGTGTCTTCCAGTGTTACGTCACGATGGGCGAGCGAGGGGGCAGCCCTGTCGGTGAGTCTATATGAAGCCCTGAGTGTCTGTGTCTTCCAGTGTTACGTCACGATGGGCGAGGGAGGGGGCAGCCCTGTCGGTGAGTCTATATGAAGCCCTGAGTGTCTGTGTCTTCCAGTGTTACGTCACGATGGGCGAGCGAGGGGGCAGCCCTGTCGGTGAGTCTATATGAAGCCCTGAGTGTCTGTGTCTTCCAGTGTTACGTCACGATGGGCGAGGGGGGGGGCAGCCCTGTCGGTGAGTCTATATGAAGCCCTGAGTGTCTGTGTCTTCCAGTGTTACGTCACGATGGGCGAGGGAGGGGGCAGCCCTGTCGGTGAGTCTATATGAAGCCCTGAGTGTCTGTGTCTTCCAGTGTTACGTCACGATGGGCGAGCGAGGGGGCAGCCCTGTCGGTGAGTCTATATGAAGCCCTGAGTGTCTGTGTCTTCCAGTGTTACGTCACGATGGGCGAGGGGGGGGGCAGCCCTGTCGGTGAGTCTATATGAAGCCCTGAGTGTCTGTGTCTTCCAGTGTTACGTCACGATGGGCGAGGGAGGGGGCAGCCCTGTCGGTGAGTCTATATGAAGCCCTGAGTGTCTGTGTCTTCCAGTGTTACGTCACGATGGGCGAGGGAGGGGGCAGCCCTGTCGGTGAGTCTATATGAAGCCCTGAGTGTCTGTGTCTTCCAGTGTTACGTCACGATGGGCGAGCGAGGGGGCAGCCCTGTCGGTGAGTCTATATGAAGCCCTGAGTGTCTGTGTCTTCCAGTGTTACGTCACGATGGGCGAGGGGGGGGGCAGCCCTGTCGGTGAGTCTATATGAAGCCCTGAGTGTCTGTGTCTTCCAGTGTTACGTCACGATGGGCGAGGGGGGGGGCAGCCCTGTCGGTGAGTCTATATGAAGCCCTGAGTGTCTGTGTCTTCCAGTGTTACGTCACGATGGGCGAGGGAGGGGGCAGCCCTGTCGGTGAGTCTATATGAAGCCCTGAGTGTCTGTGTCTTCCAGTGTTACGTCACGATGGGCGAGGGGGCAGCCCTGTCGGTGAGTCTATATGAAGCCCTGAGTGTCTGTGTC
The DNA here is from genome assembly GCA_945910005.1 of Isoperla grammatica. NCBI lineage: Eukaryota > Metazoa > Arthropoda > Insecta > Plecoptera > Perlodidae > Isoperla > Isoperla grammatica. Next base: position 35,839,575 of record OX246745.1, read on the forward strand.
TTCCAGTGTTACGTCACGATGGGCGAGCGAGGGGGCAGCCCTGTCGGTGAGTCTATATGAAGCCCTGAGTGTCTGTGTCTTCCAGTGTTACGTCACGATGAGCGAGGAGGCAGCCCTGTCGGTGAGTCTATATGAAGCCCTGAGTGTCTGTGTCTTCCAGTGTTACGTCACGATGGGCGAGGGAGGGGGCAGCCCTGTCGGTGAGTCTATATGAAGCCCTGAGTGTCTGTGTCTTCCAGTGTTACGTCACGATGAGCGAGCGAGGGGGCAGCCCTGTCGGTGAGTCTATATGAAGCCCTGAGTGTCTGTGTCTTCCAGTGTTACGTCACGATGGGCGAGGGAGGGGGCAGCCCTGTCGGTGAGTCTATATGAAGCCCTGAGTGTCTGTGTCTTCCAGTGTTACGTCACGATGGGCGAGGGAGGGGGCAGCCCTGTCGGTGAGTCTATATGAAGCCCTGAGTGTCTGTGTCTTCCAGTGTTACGTCACGATGGGCGAGCGAGGGGGCAGCCCTGTCGGTGAGTCTATATGAAGCCCTGAGTGAGCCGCGGAGGTGACAATCTACCGCATATGACTATTAGTGCATCGTCGCTGATCCTTTCGAAACAATATGCAGGAAGCTGTAAATCTTGAGACGAGGCCATCGCCCTTCACAATCACATTAGCACAACATTTGGCAGCAGGTTGCAAAATGTACTTGAGAAATCGAGTTATTTCCGAATCGAGGCTTTAAAATGTTACTTGTGGTTAAGTCAATTGAAATTAATTTTAAATATAGCGGTTATGTCCTTGGAATATTAAGGTATTAATGTGGCCCCGTGCCATAGCATCCTTCCGTGGCACGTGATGTAACATCTGGCTATTGCACTACGCTTTCTTCAAGGAAATATCTAAGTTGGAACAGCAGATGCGTGACAAATCGAAGAGTAGGTTTACCCTAGACTATGGAGTACATAGCACACCTCAATACCTCAACACCTCAACAACGAAAATATGCGTCGATAACGACTGTTAGTGCTTTAGAAAGTTGCTAGAAACTATTAAAAAAACATGAAAAATGCGTTTTGATTGTTAAGATAAAATCAAATATAAAACATATGAGGTATTATTTTGATTGCCCGATTTCATCCCGACGTAAAAAGTAATGATTTCGATTATTAAATGTTGTCTTTAGATCTCTAGACTTAACAAATCTAACCCCTCATCATTTACAGATTTTCACTTAAATTGGTGTTTCGATGACGAAAAACGCGGAAATTCTCGAAACAATTAAGCTATCGCTGCAAAATATACAATTTTTGCTTAGCCACTTGGAAAAAGTATCTCCAAGGACGAACAGGGACATCTCAGGAACAAATCGGGTCAAAATTGCCAATGCGTGGAGGAATCAGTCTCACTACATCACCCTCCACATAGCAATGCTAACATAGGGCCGCCATATGACAAAATAGGTGTATAAGATGGCTCAGCGGATACACGTATAAGACTCAGGCTAGCACACAGCCGCCATATGACAATATAGGTGTGTAAGATGGCTCAGCGGATACACGTATAAGACTCAGCCTAGCACACAGCCGCCATATGACAATATAGGTGTGTAAGATGGCTCAGCGGATACACGTATAAGACTCAGGCTAGCACACAGCCGCCATATGACAATATAGGTGTATAAGATGGCTCAGCGGATACACGTATAAGACTCAGGCTAGCACACAGCCGCCATATGACAATATAGGTGTATAAGATGGCTCAGCGGATACACGTATAAGACTCAGCCTAGCACACAGCCGCCATATGACAATATAGGTGTATAAGATGGCTCAGCGGATACACGTATAAGACTCAGCCTAGCACACAGCCGACATATGACAATATAGGTGTATAAGATGGCTCAGCGGATACACGTATAAGACTCAGGCTAGCACATAGCCGCCATATGACAATATAGGTGTGTAAGATGGCTCAGCGGATACACGTATAAGACTCAGGCTAGCACACAGCCGCCATATGACAATATAGGTGTATAAGATGGCTCAGCGGATACACGTATAAGACTCAGGCTAGCACACAGCTGCCATATGACAATATAGGTGTGTAAGATGGCTCAGCGGATACACGTTTAAGACTCAGGCTAGCACACAGCCGCCATATGACAATATAGGTGTATAAGATGGCTCAGCGGATACACGTATAAGACTCAGGCTAGCACACAGCCGCCATATGACAATATAGGTGTATAAGATGGCTCAGCGGATACACGTATAAGACTCAGGCTAGCACACAGCCGCCATATGACAATATAGGTGTATAAGATGGCTCGGCGGATACACGTATAAGACTCAGGCTAGCACACAGCCGCCATATGACAATATAGGTGTATAAGATGGCTCAGCGGATACACGTATAAGACTCAGGCTAGCACACAGCCGCCATATGACAATATAGGTGTATTAGATGGCTCAGCGGATACACGTATAAGACTCAGGCTAGCACACAGCCGCCATATGACAATATAGGTGTATTAGATGGCTCAGCGGATACACGTATAAGACTCAGGCTAGCACACAGCTGCCATATGACAATATAGGTGTATAAGATGGCTCAGCGGATACACGTATAAGACTCAGGCTAGCACACAGCCGCCATATGACAATATAGGTGTATAAGATGGCTCAGCGGATACACGTATAAGACTCAGGCTAGCACACAGCCGCCATATGACAATATAGGTGTATAAGATGGCTCAGCGGATACACGTATAAGACTCAGGCTAGCACACAGCTGCCATATGACAATATAGGTGTATAAGATGGCTCAGCGGATACACGTATAAGACTCAGGCTAACCAAATACCCAATCTATCCGGCAAGTCGTCTGAATAGGGGCATATAACATGCATACATATTTCGTAGGAATCTCTGCTGTATGGAGCTCAAGTTTTCCTTTATGTCAATGCCTCTTCAGGCGACTCACTAGATATACTACGGATTTAAGGTAATAAGATAATATGAAAGGAATATACGAGGGCTATTAGTAGTATAGTACTCAGTCCCTAAAGTTTGAATTATGACTGGAGCTTTAGACAGGATTACCGGTGGTCGGAATCAAATAAGCTACCTCCTCACTTGTAGTATCGCGTGTTGTCGGTTATCGCTGGGCCATCTGTAGCGGTCAGCTGGTAAAACATACAGGGACCCTATTCTCTAACGTTTCATTGTACCTGCCTACATATTTTAAAGAAATTACAGACTTAAGTAAATTTAAGACAAAATGACATGACTTTTTATAAATGAAAGAGCTATATTCTATAGATGAGTTTTTTTTTTTAATAAACGGTAACTTTTACTGTTCTTACATTGTGACAAATAGATATGTAGTGTGTTTGTAGTATTTTACTGCTATTTTACAACGCTTATATTAGCTTGCCTTGTTTGTCTCGACGGAATCTTTGAATCGATATTCCACCTACTTCTAAATGTCCGATCAAGCTGAATTTTTTTACACAGACGTATTTCTAATGACAATACATGAATCAACTGTCATATTTACTAAATTGTCAATTAATTCATCATGATTAATTAATTAATGTTTTATATGGAAATCGATGTTTATATTCCACCTTCTTCTAAATGTCCGATCAAGCTGAAATTTTTTACACAGACGTATTCCTAATGACAATAAATGAATCAACTGTCATATATACAAAATTGTCAATAAGTTCATCATAATTAATTAATTAATTTTTTATATGGAAATCGATTTTTAACCCACTTTCCAACGTCAAATCGAGTTGAAAGTTTTCACACAGACGTATTCTTAATAACAATACACGAATCAATTGTCATATTTACTAAATAATTAATTGATTCATCAAAATAAATTAATTGATGTTTTATATGGGAATCGATATTTCACCCACTTTCCAACGTTGAATTGAGCTGAAAGTTTTCACACAGACGTATTCGTAATGACAATACATGAATCAATTGTCATATTAACTAAATAATCAATTAAGCTATCATAATTAATTAATTGATGTTTTATATGGGAATAGATATTTCACCCACTTCCGAACGTCAAATTGAGCTAAAAGTTTTCACACAGACGTATTCTTAATGACAATACACGAATCAATGGTCATATTTACTAAATATTCAATTAATTCATCATAATTAATTAATGTTTTATATGGGAATCGATGTTTTACCCACTTCCAAACGTCGAATTGAGCTGAAAGTTTTCACACAGACGTATTCTAAATGACAATACATGAATCAATTGTCATATTTACTAAAAATAGTCAATTAATTCGTCATAATTAATTAATGTTTTATATGGGAATCGATGTTTCACCCACTTCCCAACGTCGAATTGAGCTGAAAGTTTTCACACAGACGTATTCTTAATCAATTGTCATATTTACTACATAATCAAGTAAACCATCATAATTAATTAATCGATATTCGATATATATATATTCGATTGCAAGATTCTTTAAGACTAAAAAGTATAAAATAATATTACATGAAAAACATATTTTTTTAAAAAAACAACGCTTATATTTAAATGCACTAAAAAGTAAAAAATAAATTTTCACCCAACAAATTTTTGCCTCACTCGGTAAATAAAAGCGTTGGGTGCTTTTGGTATTGCCATAGATTGCAGTATTCTGCTCTTCAACGCTTTTATTTACCGAGTGGGGCAAAAATATGTTGGTCGAAAATTTATTTTTTACTTTTTAGTGCATTTAAATATAAGCGTTGTTAAAAAAAAAAAATATAAGCGTTGTTTTTTTTTTTTAAATATTTTTTCATGTAATATTATTATATATATATATATTTTTTATCTTTATTGCTGATGTATGACAAAGTAGATGTTACCATTGTAAAGGTGCCTGTTTTTTTGCTGTTGTCTTTATAATGTGTCATGTAATCTTACAACTGATAATAAACTGAATTGAACTGGACCTATATCCTGAAATGAATTCTGCCTGAATTCAGACTTGATAACTCAATATTACATGTACATTACATTCCACGTAACAAGTTTGAAACCAGACAGAATTCGTTGCATGATTCACAACAAGAAGTTAAAGAATAGAGCCCCAGCATGCATCTCTGTGGACAAGGTATTATTAGTATAATTACTATCGGTATCTCACACTGGCTCGGCACTCGGCAGGGATGAATCAAAGCCCCAGTACCGATCAGTATAACACAATGTGCATGACGACATGGATGTTAGCGCTCGGCTCATACACTGACACTCCTCGTATCGTAACTTGGCCGCATATGGATTATTATGGGCCACAAAATCGATTTCTCACTGGGTTAGAAAGGCGGCGCCGACTGTGTTTGTTGACCGTTTAGTATCCTGTTTACCTCTACACCCCCTCTCAAGCGAGGGCATCGGTCCTCGCGGTGATCGGTGCCCGCAAAGAGGGCTCCCGTGCATCATGTTTCCTCTGCCTACTTTTCAACATCTTCCTCATTGGATTGGCGGCGCTCTTTGTGACCCATGCCCCCCCCCCCCCCCATCAAACATCCTCAAAGTCCTTAACCAACCAACTCCCCCCGCCCTTATTTTGGATTCCCATATGACGACCGCAACGATGATAGTGGATTTGCTTCGGCCGACATCATATGACCTAGTTGTCGAGTAAGTCGTAAAACACAAATACCAACAAACTGTAACAATAAAACTTTCAACATTCCTGAACTGTTCGTATTTTATGGATAACACAGTAGGAATGATAAGTAAGATTAATAATACGTACGCGCAATAATACGCAAAAAACACGTATCAATTGAGGTGGGATTCGAGCCTACGCACTTGCGAGGCTTTTCTCAGGACGCTCCACTTTCAACCAACAAACCGCCCCTCGGCTTAAAACAGGCATAAAGTATCAATTAAGTTCTAGCAGGAATACTTTTAAACGAAATGGTTAAAAGATGTCATGAAAAACGTCTAGATTTAACTTGAAAATGGGATAATTTATGTTTCAAGGAAACTAAGTGTATACATCAGTGGCGTAACGCAAATTGCCCGGGCCCCCCCGCAAGATTCGTTTCGGGCCCCCTATGTGGGATTAATTACGAGTAAAATCGATTACATAACGAAATAAACTTCCACTTGAGCTCTTATACCCCCACACAGTCATCTCAAAATAAGGTAACTTAATGTAAACTACTTAATTAGATGCAGTAATATCATTAATGGATTTGTTTTAATTTTTTTCAATCGGAACATGCCTTTTCGGTATGTTGCTACTGACCAGAATTGTAAGAAAAGCATAGAGCCCAAGGGCCAGGTAATTCACAGTAGTGGTGGGGGGGGGGGGGGGGGGTGAACACCCGAAGTATGAAGGGGGCCTAGGGTGCGAAGGTCAATTCACCGAAGGCGAATTTTTTCATCATATGACGTTTTACACGCCTGTAAACACGTTTCAGAATCGGACAATGATACAAAATATAATATGATAGTTTCCCACCGTTCGGGCCCGTGGTAGTATTTGGTCTTAGGAATAAGAAGTTTCAATATAATCAGGAATCAGAATTAAATATAGTTTTTATAGGCAGTGCCGATCTTAAGACGAGAGAAAAGAGCAACCCCCTGACTCCTTCCACCCGTAAGCCTGTTTAAATATATTCCTCCAACTTCCTCCCCCATATGGCCCCGGAGAAGAATAGCTCCAAGTTGACAACATTTGAAATTTGATGACGAAAAACAAGACCTGTACGTCTGGCGAGCTTGGCCCCCCTACACAGCGGGCCCCCCTACACAGTGGGCCCCCTTACACAGCGGGCCCCCCTACACAGCGGGCCCCCCTACACAGCGGGCCCCCCTACACAGCGGGCCCCCCTACACAGTGGGCCCCCCTACACAGCGGGCCCCCCTACACAGCGGGCCCCCCTACACAGCGGGCCCCCCTACACAGCGGGCCCCCCTACACAGCGGGCCCCCCTACACAGCGGGCCCCCCTACACAGTGGGCCCCCGTACACAGCGGGCCCCCCTACACAGTGGGCCCCCCTACACAGCGGGCCCCCCTACACAGCGGGCCCCCCTACACAGCGGGTCCCCCTACACAGCGGGCCCCCCTACACAGTGGGCCCCCGTACACAGCGGGCCCCCCTACACAGCGGGCCCCCCTACACAGCGGCCCGCTTCGCGGGGGCGGCGGGGGTCTCCTTTACGTCACTGATATTCATTGTTGGAAATGATGTGAAGCAGTGTTCTTCGTGTAACTCAGCGGGACTAATTCCTGCAATTTGCAATTCTAGCCCGCAGTAACAAATTACTCGCCCAATTTCTAATAATTAATATCAATATAAACTTTAAAGTAAATCTTAAGTAAATTATCTTCAGTCAATTATCTAAGTGGTAAAACTTCCAAGCGAGTACACAAGTTTTCCTCGTGTACACACCAAACATTTCAATCAATATGTCAAAGTATGTCTGGAAGAAAAGTCGCATAATCGCATAATGTCAAGTTTACTTTAACGCACGGAACAAAAATACAAACTAATTTAACATAACTGCTGGAATTGTTTCTCACGTCGAGTAAGAACGTAAGGGACTTACGGAGGACTTTGCAACGGGGTTATCGAGACGGTAAGGGAAAATACTAAATAATTGTATTGTTAACTGCCACTTTTTCTCACCTGATGCGCTAGTGTACCAATAAACCAGCGTCTTCTAGTGTTTTTCTTTACATTGTTGTATGTACCTCGGGACTGTACTGTCATTTGGAAACAGTGATGATATCATAGCAAATGTTTGCGTGGGTAATCGTAAACACGAATAGTTGTTATGTATCTGAATGCAAAATTCAAAAAGTGCATTTGAGTAGGTTTTCATCGACTTATTCCCATACGTACCATACCCCAGCAGAAATGTTCAGTACCCTATAATGTGGAAGTTGTAACGCTACAGGGTACGCTACAACATTTAGATTTGTACTTAGCAGTTCCTACCCCAGAAGTCACGAACACGCATCTTCCCATGTGTTCAAACTTTAAATGCTAATAGAATTAGAACTATGCTTTTCTTAGACATAAAAATTATATGCACGTTATTTTAGGATGACGATCTATCATTTTCGGTACTCTGAAGGATATTTGTGTCCGATGATAATTCCCTATTCTTGAAACAGTGTCACGTTACATACGCATGCTGCACTGTGACAGGATTGCGGAACCTTCGAATGGGGAAATCACACTACTTTATATCCCGCCACTCAAGAGAGGCAAGCATTACTTCAAACACCTCTTTCGCCTGATTACAAAATTGCTGTGTTGATATCTACAAAAAAAAAAAAAATGTTTGGAAAACAATTCTTACGGTATTGTTTATTCACGCATTGTTGTCTTTAAAGCGTCTGATAGAACGACCACCCCCTCGTTAAAAAGTACCTTGTAAGATCGCTTAGAAATAACGTTCATAGTATTGTCAACAACGCCATTTAGTATCATTATAATTTGATATTACCATCATGTAAACAAGGATCTCAAAGAGTGGCAAATACAGGTTTGAGCTCTTTCAATGGTACGTTAATAATGAAACCGACAGTTAAAATCTTGTAATGATCTCGGTAGACATGCTTAGAAAGTGCAACCAAATATTTATGTGCCGCGTTTAACAGGGGCGAAAGAAGACAGTTGTCTTTGATAATAGTTTGATTGGTAATTGGCACTTTCAGATTTCATCAAAAAGGAATACAGTTTGTGGAGCTTGATAATACACCTTGTCACAGAGAAACCCAAAATTTCGGTTTTGAAATGGCGCTGTTAATTGCCATAGTGATAAGTATTGAGAGATTCATTGTGTCATTACATAGTCATGGACCTAAAGTTAACGTTTTCCTTTCATACAAATGCATCAGCGAGAAAAGGTAGATTTCAAACACAATGCTTAAATCAACGGCTATAACATGTACTGGGAAGAGTTAATTCGACAAGATCTCGGGTGTTCAATCAATGTTAGCTGAACAAGCACATATTTAAGCATGTACTTGATGATAAAGAGTGGAGTTATTTTGAACAAACCACAAGATTTAAACAGGGAAATAGTTCAAGTTTTCGCTCGGAAAGTTCGTGCAAACGAACTACACTCTAGTTTGAGAGAACATGATTCAAATGCGGAAAGTTGCAACAGTTCAGCATCCCCCCCCCCCCCCCCCCCCCCCCCACTCCAAGTTTCCTCAGTATCACGACGTTTGTTATGCGCCCAAACAATGCTCGGACGCTCCTTTCTCGTTCGGGCATAGTTTCGCTCGGTCCCAAACAACACGCTGGCTGTACCCTCAACTTCACAATACTCACTAATGAATTGTTGTCTAGTTTGTCATCGATTTCGGACTGCGTGATTCGCAACCGAGGGACAATACAATATAAGGACATGCGCGTTGATTTTATACGGACGGACCCTCTGAACTCTAGTCTCGACAATTGCAGCACGACTCGTGTTCTTAAGTTCTGTGCTGTAGGGATGCTGATACACACAACAACCAATCAGTATAATCTATTGTTACTGCAATGCTGTGACAACACAGTTGGTATGGGTGTTTCAGGGAACCCCTTCCCTATACTGTATACATGAATGCAAGGTAGATTTAACTCCGCAGGAACGCTAAACTAGGCCTAGGGTGCGCGCATAAAGAAAGCTGGTTACCCGCTCACTGGTAACCGGTGCGGGCAAACGGGTTTATTTCATTGAGGAAAATGGAACGCTGGCAAGCTGGAACCTGCTTCTACTGTGCTAGCTGCACTTGAAAGCATGGTAACATTCATGACGGCAACCAGCGTTCTTCGTACGTGAAACCCTACTCAGCATCAGAGCACAAAGCACAATATGTATGATATGTTTCGAGTTTGGTTCGATGTGTCCAACCCAATGAAAAGCTCAAAAATGACAGTCGACGAATTACTTCAAAGTACTTGCCTGTGGGCTGCGGTTTCATTTTCCACAGGCATGTCCGTTTGTATGTGCATATCTATGCTTATATTTTGTAAATATGTTTCACAGTATTTTTTATTTGTATAAAATTAAAACCCAATTGTGGATATTCAAAATGGCTTATTAGTTATTCGGGTAATTTGTTTGTACTATTTTACAGCTTCTAGATTTGGCTACTTATTTGTAATACATGTATACATATATAATAGTTTTGAATATTAAATTATGTTTGTTAAGTACAGTCGTGTTTTTAATGTGGTAACATTACGCATAATTTTAGTATATTTCTATTACCTTTTCAGAAACCATAACTCCTTCGTTTTGTATATGATTTTTAAGTCAGTAACACGAAAAAAAAACGTAAACCATACCATACTAAAAATTCGTATCGGATTTGTGCGATGTTCAATGAATTATTCAGAAAATCGTCGCGTTAAAAACGCGTTTTGCAAAAAAATCCAGGAGCCCAGTCATCAACTTTATTGTATTATGTTCAATTGAGGAGGAAGTTCGACGTCTCCCTTAGAAACTGAAAGAGGGGAAAGGAGGGGATATTTCGAGTTCTGTTCTTACGCGTGTAGGATTCTCATTAATGTTATGGTCTAACTTAAACCATTTAAACTTGGGATGTTCTCCTGTAAAGACATGTTCGTAGACTTTCAGTAAACTATGGCTGACTCTTAAAAGTACATTTTGTATCGAACTGTATTCACGAACACGCAGAATCTTGAAAACAACAAACATCAAACCAACTACGTTCTAAATGACGAACATTATTTACACATTACCTATTCCCCTTGACCCATCTGATGCAGGCGGTATAGCGTCATAAGTTAATACGCGCAATGTCGCGTGCTTCGTGTCAAATGAATAAAATATGCAGAGGGAGGGTACAGACAAAAGACGCCCAGAAGAACTTGCTCAAATTGTCTTGGAACGAGACCAAAATAATTAAATATTCCAAATGATAATTTGTTTAAAATGTGTGTAACGAATTTCGAGTTGAATGTGTGATATAATAGTGATCCTGAGCCACTCGTATAGCCCGCATAGGCGCGTAGGATTCACGTAGCTGGGTCAAACCCAATGCTTGGGACATTGAAGAACCTCGATGGACACGAAGTGATCCTCTTTTGGGGACAGGATACATTTATAGCAGAATTCTCGCAGCAGTATTCTCGATTATAAAGGATTTACATTTTACCGACTACTCTGCGTGCCAACCTACGAAACACCCTGCCAATCATTCACACAAAGGGCGACTTAGCCGTCGCCTCCTTTGTTGACAGTTGTAAATGACAATCTTGTCTACAATCTCAAGCGGCAGTCAACGGGGTGGACACACTGTTCAAAAAGGGGACCTTTCCCTATATACAGGGAGCGATACTCGTCCGTAGTCGAGTCGAGGCGAAATTCTTCACGTTCAGCTGTCGGTACTGGCTGAGAAGGTGAGTGCTTTGTCAAATAATGGGAATTATTGACATTTATGATCTCCACAATACCATCGCCTCCCTTTGAGATTAGTGATGGAAGGATGCTTCTTAGTTTGGCACGCAGATTAGAATGTAGAAAAAAAGAGAACGGAACATATATACTAATTAATTGTAATATCATAATTATATCATAATCAAATGCAAACGAGATACATTAACAATATAAATCATAGTTAATACCTTATGAGGAAACTAAGGAAAAAAAGCAACAACAACAAAACAATGTTTTAAACACGCAAAAACTATAAACATATCAGTAATCAAGGGAGAGAAGATGTGTTTTTAGTAAACGCTCAACTTAAGAAATAGAAGGCAAGGTTTTGAGTTAAGGTGGCAACTTATTAAACAATAAAGGTACAGAGTAACAAGATCTTTGGCCATATTTGTTATTGAAATCGGGGGGTTTAAACATACCGGAACCTTGATACCTCGTAACCCTACCAGAGTCAATGGGAGTCTTAAAATCTGATTTAACATAATAATGATCTATACGTGTACAAAGAAGATAAAGGCAGCACGTTACAAAAGGCAAACATTTATTTTCTTGTGAGCAAGTTATCCACTTTAACATTACACATTACATCTTTTAGTATGCGAACTTGCAGATTCTCCACCCTTTGCGTGTGACACCGCGATGCATAACCCCAAGCTACAATTCCATACAAAATCAAAGATTATGCTAAAGATGAATAGACTGTTTTAAATAAGGTAAAAGGTAAAATATGCTTTAATGTATACAAACGGTAAGAGCACGAGCATAATTTATTAAATAAATTATCAATATGACATTTCCACAAAAAATCCCTATCAACCGTTACACCCAAATACACATAAGTATCCACACATTCCATTTGTGTACTGCAGTTAAATTGAGTCATTACGTCTATGATATGAATACAGCTAAAATCATGATACGGAATGCTGACTGGTAAGTCTCTTTCACGGTTCAGGGGAGAGCAAATGTGCATATCTTTGGTTTTAGAAGAGTTAATTACAAGTTTCTTGTCGTGATTCCACCGCAATAGGCTATTAAAATCAGATTGATAATAATAATAATAATAATAATAATAATAATAATAATAATAATAATAATAATAATAATAATAAAAATAATAGTAATAATAATAATAATAATAATAAAAATAATAGTAATAATAACAATAATAATAATAATAATAATAATAAAAATAATAGTAATAATAATAATAATAATAATAAAAATAATAGTAATAATAACAATAATAATAATAATAATAATAATAATAATAATAATAATAAAAACAATAATAATAATAATAATAGGCCCCTAATAATAATAATAATAATAATAATTGGTGATGTTATCAACTCACTACAGGGTAAAAAGAGTATGTTCACAAATTAACATCGGAAAAAAATGGGGTTGATATTAGCAGTATCGAAAATGGGTTTGTAAGCATGTATTCATAATTTATACTTTACTACTGCAGGTGTTAAGTGCCAGTACCAATTTACTAACGACAAAACATATAACATTATCTTATAATATTATCAAAGTATTGAGATGATTTATGGTGAAAATGTTAAATGTCAGCTCAGAAACGCAAAATCAGTCATGATTACAATATTTCTTTAATAATTATGTGGTCTAGAATCCCAACACTGTTTACTGAATGGAGTTACACCTGTGTACATATTATCTTTTGTCTTCCGTTTGCACCTTCGTCGGAATTCGCATGACATGGCGTCGTCCTTGTCTCAACCAATCCGCGCGAGCTAAAATTTGACCTTGGCCACGGGGAATCCCAACAGAATGAGACCCGCTTTAATATTACCACGTGTCCTGTAATGAAATTACATATACGCGATAATGCGGGGGCTACATAATAGGCAGGCCTACCGCCTACAGACCCTTTTCACTATGACATTTACACATCCATTACGTAAACAGGACCGCCACAGGGTAGGTTTCCGAATTATTTTTAGAATTCAGCCATCTCGACGATAAAAACACGCCAATGAAAAAAACAACCTCCATTTTTCATGTCACCTGCGGGGATGAAAGCCGTGAGTCGCTTTTCGATTCACTCTATAAACTTGACAAGGCCGAGTCCAGGATTGAAGCCTAACGCGTAGCATCCACCACGACCCTGGTGGCAATCGGCGCAACTATAGTCGACGCGTAGCATCCACCACGACCCTGGTGGCAATCGGCGTAACTATAGTCAACGCGTAGCATCCACCACGACCCTGGTGGCAATCGGCGTAACTATAGTCAACGCGTAGCATCCACCACGACCCTGGTGGCAATCGGCGTAACTATAGTCAACGCGTAGCATCCACCACGACCCTGGTGGCAATCGGCGCAACTATAGTCAACGCGTAGCATCCACCACGACCCTGGTGGCAATCGGCGTAACTATAGTCGACGCGTAGCATCCACCACGACCCTGGTGGCAATCGGCGTAACTATAGTCAACGCGTAGCATCCACCACGACCCTGGTGGCAATCGGTGCAACTATAGTCGACGCGTAGCATCCACCACGACCCTGGTGGCAATCGGCGTAACTATAGTCGACGCGTAGCATCCACCACGACCCTGGTGGCAATCGGCGTAACTATAGTCAACGCGTAGCATCCACCACGACCCTGGTGGCAATCGGCGCAACTATAGTCGACGCGTAGCATCCACCACGACCCTGGTGGCAATCGGCGTAACTATAGTCGACGCGTAGCATCCACCACGACCCTGGTGGCAATCGGCGCAACTATAGTCGACGCGTAGCATCCACCACGACCCTGGTGGCAATCGGCGTAACTATAGTCGACGCGTAGCATCCACCACGACCCTGGTGGCAATCGGCGTAACTATAGTCGACGCGTAGCATCCACCACGACCCTGGTGGCAATCGGCGTAACTATAGTCGACGCGTAGCATCCACCACGACCCTGGTGGCAATCGGCGTAACTATAGTCAACGCGTAGCATCCACCACGACCCTGGTGGCAATCGGCGCAACTATAGTCGACGCGTAGCATCCACCACGACCCTGGTGGCAATCGGCGCAACTATAGTCAACGCGTAGCATCCACCACGACCCTGGTGGCAATCGGCGCAACTATAGCCGACGCGTAGCATCCACCACGACCCTGGTGGCAATCGGCGCAACTATAGCCGACGCGTAGCATCCACCACGACCCTGGTGGCAATCGGCGCAACTATAGTCAACGCGTAGCATCCACCACGACCCTGGTGGCAATCGGCGCAACTATAGTCGACGCGTAGCCGATAATACGAGTCGGTACACCTCGCTGCCATCCAATGTAAAGGTGGTTTGCAAAGAAATCAAGTCAAGACTACACAAGAATCACCACCAACACCAACGACGACGACGACGACGACGACGACGACGACGACGACAACAACAACAACAACAACAACAACAACAACAACAACAACAACAACAACAACAACAACAACAACAACAACAACAACAACAACAACAACAACAACAACAACAACAACAACAACAACAACAACAACAACAACAACAACAACAACAACAACGACATAAAATGTATGACATCCTGTTAGGGGTAGATAGACACGCACTGAATGAATTGCCTCCAACCAGGCTCTACCATTCTCTCTTCATGGACACCCATAACTTACAAATATTAAGTATACCCTATCTCTACGTCGGGAATGGGGGGGGGAGGGGAGGGGGAGGACTCATGGTCAACGTTTCTCAATCCCATCGTCAAGAGAACTCAGGACTCGTCTTGAGGACGGGACTCAAGAGCGGTTCAGAAACACACACAATCAGTAATTTACTCTCGTGTGCTAAAATACACCGACATACTTTTAGGTGGAACACTTCGGGCCACAGAAGCTCCTAAGCAGCCCATATCTGTAGATGTAGGATGATTGCTATTATAATGTCTAGGCCTACTGTCAACACTCAGCAGCACCAGGCAGTGAGATCAATTATCTTTACAACAACTTTTAAAATCGAAATGGTGAGAAGATAACGCAGTCTACAGACAACGAAAACAAATATGTGCATTATTCATTACGACTAGATTAAATGTGTTACCTACTATACGATATTTTTGTATTATCGGGGTTAATCCAAAAGTAATGAATGTTGCATATATTTGTTTTCGCTATCTGTAGATCCTGATAATATCTGTCTTGTGGGTCTTCACACAATTGCGATTTAAAGGTTGCTTATAGATACGAACAGAAACACGATATCGTGCTGCTACTTACAGAATCATTACCACGTTCACAGATCAAGCTCTTCCAGATCGGCCTACCCTCTATGTACACAGAATGCCACAATGGAAACGAACCGTTTTATATTAATCCATAGATATCCAAACCACGTTAACAACATCCTCATCGTCATAAGCACATGTCTTTATTGTACCCACAACGTTGATTCCACTTCGAATACTGTTTCAGGGGGTTAGGAGTTCGATTGCCTTTATCAGCTACTACGGCGTAATAATCAGATACTGTTTGCCTAATTACTACCATGCTAATCTGCACACACAATATGTGCGCCTCAGCCCCACACAATCGCTTTGCGCTGCACCAAGCGGTTATATACTGGCCTCACACAATCGCTTTGCGCTGCACCAAGCGGTTATATACTGGCCCCACACAATCGCTTTGCGCTGCACCAAGCGGTTATATACTGGCCCCACACAATCGCTTTGCGCTGCACCAAGCGGTTATATACTGGCCCCACACAATCGCTTTGCGTTGCACCAAGCGGTTATATACTGGCCCCACACAATCGCTTTGCGCTGCACCAAGCGGTTATATACTGGCCCCACACAATCGCTTTGCGCTGCACCAAGCGGTTGTATACTGGCCCCACACAATCGCTTTGCGCTGCACCAAGCGGTTATATACTGGCCCCACACAATCGCTTTGCGCTGCACCAAGCGGTTATATACTGGCCCCACACAATCGCTTTGCGCTGCACCAAGCGGTTATATACTGGCCCCACACAATCGCTTTGCGCTGCACCAAGCGGTTATATACTGGCCCCACACAATCGCTTTGCGCTGCACCAAGCGGTTATATACTGGCCCCACACAATCGCTTTGCGCTGCACCAAGCGGTTATATACTGGCCCCACACAATCGCTTTGCGCTGCACCAAGCGGTTATATACTGGCCCCACACAATCGCTTTGCGCTGCACCAAGCGGTTATATACTGGCCCCACACAATCGCTTTGCGCTGCACCAAGCGGTTATATACTGGCCCCACACAATCGCTTTGCGCTGCACCAAGCGGTTATATACTGGCCCCACACAATCGCTTTGCGCTGCACCAAGCGGTTATATACTGGCCCCACACAATCGCTTTGCGCTGCACCAAGCGGTTATATACTGGCCCCACACAATCGCTTTGCGCTGCACCAAGCGGTTATATACTGGCCCCACACAATCGCTTTGCGCTGCACCAAGCGGTTATATACTGGCCCCACACAATCGCTTTGCGCTGCACCAAGCGGTTATATACTGGCCCCACACAATCGCTTTGCGCTGCACCAAGCGGTTATATACTGGCCACGCCGAAAGAAGCAAGGTGTTGTCGTGAAGTACGTGACACAGCATAGAGATACAGATTGAATTAATAGAGCGACCCCGCTGAGGTGTCTTTTGTGACCGACTCGAACCTGTCCCAACCTTTTGCTTTTGTCTTGATATTTATAGAATACATTTTATTTTTGAACACGTCTTTTTTAAATCATAGTAATAATCTGGCTGCATGTCATTCGTGGCCAAATGTTGATCGTGAGATTTTTTATTTTTCATCACACCAAAAACAATTCGTCGAATGGAATTAGTTGTTTTCATCGTAGGACACAGACTCAAAAAGTCTCATGATCAATTTAGCCACGAACAATATACAGCAAGAAAATCAATATGATTTATGAAAAACGTGTTTAGAGATAATATGTATTTGTGACCGCAAGACGAAAAGAATGGCTCGTGGGCTGGCAGTGAGACCAGCCCCTTACCGGGGCCGGCTCGAGTCGGTCACAAAGACACCTCCGTGACGACAACACCTTGCTTCTATCGGCGTGGCTACTACAGTGTAAACCTCCCTCTTGTCCAGCTGTGTATCGCATGAAAATGCGCAAACCTATTGACTTGCGATTCGAACAACTTCTGAACCATTTGCTCCTGAGATTCAAATATGAGTTATTAAGTTGCACATCCTAGCGCCAACAATGTCATGCGATAGTCATGTGATAGTCATGCGATAGTCATGCGATAGTCTTACAGCGACAAACATGGTGGGTGAATGTGATCATGTAAAGTGCGGCGTGGGCCACCATGAGTCCCGCTAACAACCTTAACACCTTCCTGCATTTCAGTCATTATATAACATATCAAAATGTAACATAAAATAAACATAATTATAACATAATATTATAAGAATATACATATTAAAATATTATAATTGCATTCATAATATAACATTGCAAAATGAGATCTGTACATTTCAAATACTTTCAGAAATGAAAAAGTACTACATTCTTATAATACTATACATTACAATAATAAAAACCTTGATATTTGTATAACATTACATTGTAGTATTTAATAGTTTCCCCTAATCCAGTTTGAACTAGTCTCAACACCTAAAATACTCACATTTGAGTGCGGCGAAAGCAGAGTACAATGAATATGCTCGCCTCCTACACCATACACAACATAGCAAATACCTAGGTATTGCAGGAAGTCAGGAAATAAAGTTTGTCTAACCCTGTGCAAGCGTACCACGGTATGGCTCGCTCCGCACGAGAGTTCAGTTGGCGAGCGAGCCACTGTGTGTTGCGCAGCAGAGAATGACTCACTTGGTGTACCCCTAAGCATTGAACTTGCTAGAACATCAACAGGGAGGTCCTACTGATAGTGAGGGTAAAGAGCTTTCAGGAGCTTAGACCTAGGCCTTGATTCTCTATGGTCAACGATAAGGTGATCACTGGTTTTGGTCGTTATGAGAAGGCTGTGACCCAATCACAGCCATCCATTCGCCTTCCGTAACGACAGAAACCGGTGATCACATTATCATTGACCATAGAGAATCAAGACCCAGTAATATAGGTAGACGGAGTATGACGTCATCGCGAGTGAGACCATCATTGAAACCACGTGATGTGGGGACAAAGCCTTCTCGACGGGTCAATCCGCGATAGACTGCATTCTTAGCGAGAAGTTCGCAGGTTTGCCGCTAGATGGTGTTAAGTGCGCGGCAAATACGTTTGACATTTGACAAAGGATGTATTATTATTTGTATTTCCTCAGAAATGATTAGTGAAGGTACTGTTAATCTTAGTTAACATATTTTTAATTTGCACTAATTGAAAATGATCATTTTTCTTTACACAACGATGTACTGTTTGTACTGTTCATACGCAGACGCTTTAAATTGCCGCGCATCCTGTCCCCACATCACGTGGTCTGAATGTTGGTCTCACTCGCGGCCGGTCGCTAGCATCTGCTTGCTCCGTCTACCTATATTACTGGTCTAAGTTCAGGAGTAGTAATAACCATTGCATGCTGAACACTGCAACCTTGTGGATACTGACGTCTTTGATGAGTAAGGTAGTGGCCCATAAAGCTCAGTACTTAAAACAGCCACTCGCTGATTGGTTCCGACTGTCTGTGATGTCAGCATTCACAAGTGTGCTGTGGAACCATCTAAGACCACAATGTAGAAGTAATAAATCAAGTTATTGTCAAGTATGAATGGGAAATATTTTTGAAGGTCAAGGAATGTAAAAGAATATAATTAAGGGCGAAGTGTAAAAAGACAATATTCTGTGCAAAATGCAGCTCAAAATGAGTAAATAACAATCCATTTCCGTTTGAATGTGCACCACTCTCCAATGAAACACCACTCTTCAATGCAACTCAGAATGAGAAATAACAATCCATTTCCGTTTGAATGTGCACCAATGAAACACCACTCTTCAATGCAACTCAGAATGAGAAATAACAATCCATTTCCGTTTGAATGTGCACCACTCCCCAATGAAACGGCTCAATTCAAGTCAAAATGAAGTAGTTTATCACTTCAATTTCAGTGTTAAATGTAGATCGAGACATATATGTAAAACCGCCGAACCGGAGTCATGGATATGGGTGCTCTGAAGAGGAGAGAATAGAATATAATATTGGTCGAGATGGAGGAAGGTATAGAGAGCTCAGATCTCTCGCCGAATAATAAAATGACAGCATTTTATAATTTAGATATTTGGCTGTAAGTCTCGTATTTTAGTAATGATGGTAATCAAAACGATAACTGAGTTGTTACGATACAAACTTAGCAATGCATTCGTCAAAAGAGAGTGACTTGAAACCAATCAACGTTCGGTATTTAAAATTGGGGCTGCTGCGTCCTTCCTTCCATTTCCCTTTTCCTCCCCTTAATTCCTTAAAATCTAACGCTCCTCCTTCTCGTCCCTTTTTCTCCAATCTCCTTCACCAACATGATGTGACCTAGCCGTCGAGTACATCGTTAAAACTAAATAATTTACAAAAACTCGATGAACACAACAAGATTCAGTAAGTGTGAAAATTAGAAGCCTACCCTTCCACTAATATGTAATTTTAATTGAATTTTACCACCACGACGTCTTATTCTGTCTACCAGTACCGTGTGCGGGGTTGAGGGATGCAGGTGCGCCAGGACTGACTGACTAACTGACTGACTGGCTGGCTGGCTGGCTGGCTGGCTGGCTGGCTGACTGGCTGGCTGGCTGGCTGGCTGGCTGGCTGGCTGGCTGGCTGGCTGGCTGGCTGACTGGCTGGCTGGCTGGCTGGCTGGCTGGCTGGCTGGCTGGCTGGCTGGCTGGCTGGCTGGCTGGCTGACTGGCTGGCTGGCTGGCTGGCTGGCTGGCTGACTGCCTGGCTGGCTGGCTGACTGCCTGGCTGGCTGGCTGACTGGCTGGCTGACTGGCTGGCTGGCTGGCTGACTGCCTGACTGCCTGGCTGACTGGCTGACTGACTGCCTGGCTGACTGCCTGGCTGGCTGGCTGGCTGGCTGGCTGGCTGGCTGGCTGGCTGGCTGGCTGGCTGGCTGGCTGGCTGGCTGGCTGGCTGGCTGGCTGGCTGACTGGCTGGCTGGCTGGCTGGCTGGCTGGCTGACTGCCTGGCTGGCTGGCTGACTGGCTGGCTGACTGGCTGGCTGGCTGTGCAGGCGAGCTCGGCCAGTGTGAGATAAAAGGAGCCAGTGTCCGTGTTGTGCGGGGCAATATCGTCCTCCTGGGATCCGACGCTCCGCACGGCCAATTTAGAGG
Source organism: Isoperla grammatica (assembly GCA_945910005.1). NCBI lineage: Eukaryota > Metazoa > Arthropoda > Insecta > Plecoptera > Perlodidae > Isoperla > Isoperla grammatica. The sequence continues at coordinate 35,860,334 of OX246745.1, forward strand.
TCCGACGCCGTTTGGGCCCCCATGGGCGCGAACAAGGGAGCCCAAAGCTACCCACATGTCGATGTGGGCTCGTCTCGTAGCCGATAGCTGTCAAGCGGTAAATTAGAAGAAGCCTTCCTTCGTTTCTTTAACCTTCGGTTTAGCGTCGTTCCTTCGAAAGTGAGACTCCACATTTTCTTGCCAAACGTGCGAGGCAAAAAAAAACAACAAAAAACAACAAGAAAACGTATTCAAACGAACGAAAGTGCGATAGAAATTAGGGAACGGACGACCACAAAGCGAAAGAATATTTGTCACACATTTCCAAAACAAAAACACAGAACTATAATTCAAAGAGGGGGCGCGTTGTTTAACTACTATTTAACTCGAGCGACATCGACTTGGCAATGCAGCGATCTCGTCTCGCCGCCTCGAAAAAAAAACGTTTATTTTTACACACAGTCAAACTTGTCGGTTTTTGAGACCCCTGACGGAGATCGAGGGCTGAGGTCGAGGCTGACGCCCGTTAACTTTCATTAGTTAATTACTGTCCCGTGTCAACGTCGTTGGGAACATTCACGTGAAGTTTTGAACCGGGTACTTCGCGCGCTGGCGGGGACGCGGGTCACCGATATCATAGCTCGCAATCCTCGTCCATAAAGTGAGGACTAATTTATAACCCGCCGCAGTCAACACAAAAATGAAACAATTACTCCCCAGTGGTAGAAATGAAAACCTACACAGTACTCGTTTCATTAAAGTGTACCATGTTCTAGTTGGGGTGTGCGGTTCGAAGCTTCCCCACACTAGCACGTGGCGCCAGTATATTACATGAATGTGATATTACACACCCTCTGCGTGTTGAATGTGCTGAGGGAATAGTGCCTGAAAAACTAAAAACATCGATTGTGAGGCCGATTTATAAGAAAGGAACTTCATAGCAAATCCGCCGTCGAATCTCAGAACTAAGCGTATTTTTCAAAAATATTTTTAGTCTATAATCTACACAATGGCCTATAAGTATCGTACTTTGTCTTAGGCACCTTATCTTAGGTTATGTAAGACAATCGCATGCACTTGAGAAGTATAAATTTAAGTACGAGGGGTATAGTGTATAAACATAGTATTAGGTACCTTACATATCGGTATGAACAAATAGGAAACCAAGTATCAATTTTATTTATTTATTTATTTATTTTATTGTAATTAAGGCCAGTGTAGGGCACAATGCCCTCTTTAGCCTGATGAGTGATGATTGATGAATGATAATGAGGAAGGGAGGAGGGGAAGCCTGGTACCGGCAAGTAGCCTACTCCTGTCGAAAAGTACCAAGGGTACCATCGGCTTTACGTCCCATCCGAAAGGACGGTGTAACTTTGACCAGTCATATAGGTTCCTCCACTAACCTGGACTGCCGAGCAGTTGACGAGAAGAACGAAGCTGTTACACAAGCTTTCGAACCCTCCAATCTGCTCTAACCAACGGTAACTAGTGTTTCAGAGGTGAGTGGTCACCCATCCACCTCCTGACCTAGCCCGAGGTTGCTTAACTTCGGTGTTCGTATGGGAACCGGCTAAGCGACCGCGGCTAAACCGTTGGCTAAGTATCAATAGAAAGCCAGACACCAGTGGGGACGCCGGTCATAAGCGTGTGGCACCTACGGACGTGGGTTCGAATCCCACGTCAGGCGTGTTCATCTTCATCTGTCACCCCTCACCGTCTCGAATAGCATGATTGCAATAATAGAGACGTAACGCAACAAGAATCATCATCATCTGAAGGGAACAATGCCAGCCCCACTGTTCCCTTCTCTACCACTATTGGACGGGGATTGTACACAGGAAACTAGCCGTTATACAGTTTCGGGTCACTTGAGCTACTTCCTCTACCAACTGTAGTTAGCCCATTGGTCCGAGATATGGGAATCCCTGCTATCCAGACGTACACTCGCAGACATAAATCAATGGTATAGTGCCACAAAGGAATGTATTGAAGAGCGAAACTTGACCATGCATTTCTTGAAGCAAACACATACACGCACAGTTTCTGTGCCTAATGCATGTGGGCCTAGCATATAGTGATAGGTGGAGAGTCGATCCAGTAGAATACTACAAGTAAGATAGGCCTTACAACGTATGTCCACGAGGTTACCGCTCCGTGCGCTCGTGTCGCTAGTTGTTCAATGCGTCTGCTACAGGATACACAGCCTTACAACGTATGTCCACGAGGTTACCGCTCCGTGCGCTCGTGTCGCTAGTTGTTCAATGCGTCTGCTACAGGATACACAGCCTTACAACGTATGTCCACGAGGTTACCGCTCCGTGCGCTCGTGTCGCTAGTTGTTCAATGCGTCTGCTACAGGATACACAGATATCTTCTTTATCAACACCTCTTGGGGTAGGTCATGAGTTCCTAGTTCTGTGAATGTGCAGTTTAGCGAATATTAATTCAAAGAGACCAAGAAAGCTGACAAGGAAACCGGGTAGTCTCTAGATGGGCCAGGAGTTGCGTATACGATACCCGTACGTACCCTCGATGTAAATTCTAGACTTAAAATAAGTCTGCGATATAGTTACAATGCGATTTGCCAAGCATATTTCAATATCTTCTCGACACAGGCCTAGGATTGAATATTTAAAAGTGTCAATATTTAATAGAATAACAAAACAACCAGCTTATACATATTGAAAATCGAAAATCTAGATTCACACAACCAAGAACGCAGGAATACATCACAAGAGATGTTGATCCGGTATCATATATATATATATATGTGTGTGTGTGTCGGTGAGAGTAAAAGAAGAGTTTTTCTTGATACGTAAACAATAGACGAGTGTCCATGCACATGAATGAACTTGCGTTGTTACCAATTGGCAGCGGTTCCACGAGGCGTTTAGTAATACACGCAAAGCAGACTATACGAACACGAAAATGCTTTTATTTAATCATTGAACAACAGAAAACTCGCAGACCAAAAAACAACTATTTATCTTCGTAAAAAAATCTTATCGCGGGTAATGCGCATATTCTAAAAAATGCGGCATTTAATCGATAAGAAAGGAGTCTGGAAATGTATATTATAGGCTGGCAATATAAATACTTGCGTGCAATAATATTCAACTCGCTAAAATAACGTATAACAGCAGAAATGGTGGTAAACATATATTAACTTATTGCAAATGCGGCCGATTATAGTTAATCTATTTAAGAGTTTAAATCGCGATGATCGAACGATTTCAGAAATTGCAGTTTTTCAGCTGATCGTTTAAATCGTAGATTGATTTTACCCCAACCCATTCTCTCGTTTACACGAGTCCAAAACTCCCGTTCTTACAATTAACTGATTTTATTACGCAATATATTATACACTGTCAGATATGAAAATATAAGTATACTTGAAAAAGAAACGCGATTTTTCATAAAATGTCTGAAGCCCTAACCACACTTGTCAGCAACGTGATCGTGATCGCAATCGTACATTTTCCCTTTACAATTATAACTACATTAAGATTTAGTTGTGAACAGCGCCATAAGAACCATGGATAAGTAACTGTTTCACGATATCCAGATTAAATAAAATAAATAAATAAATTCACATTTAGAGTCTGACAAGGAAATGGTAATGTTCACCGGATTACAAATATTGCGTAATCGCTTGGGCTAAAACAAGAACGGGTATTATAACAACAAGAACCTGCAGTTTAGCATCCTGGTTTAGGACTCCGTCAGTTGCCTGGTAGCGTCGTTACACACATACATTGTTTATTTTGGCCACAGTAGGAAAACAATCTCCTGAGGTGTGGCCATCTAGAGAAGAAAATGATACATATTATAAACTAGGAACTTATACACTAAGATGATAATAATAATATAAGACACGAGTACTCGTAAATACAATATTAATAATTAGTATAATTAATATGAGAGAGCAGTTCATAAGTAGCATCACTACCAACCTAGGGGAAAACATATTAACAGCAATGGTAACAGCGGTAACTGTGGGTGGAGTATACATAGATAATAAGTAGCATCACTACCAACCTAGGGGAAAACATATTAACAGCAATGGTAACAGCGGTAACTGTGGGTGGAGTATACATAGATAATAAGTAGCATCACTACCAACCTACGGGAAAACATATTAACAGCAATGGTAACAGCGGTAACTGTGGGTGGAGTATACATAGATAATAAGTAGCATCACTACCAACCTAGGGGAAAACATATTAACAGCAATGGTAACAGCGGTAACTGTGGGTGGAGTATACATAGATAATAAGTAGCATCACTACCAACCTAGGGGAAAACATATTAACAGCAATGGTAACAGCGGTAACTGTGGGTGGAGTATACATAGATAATAAGTAGCATCACTACCAACCTAGGGGAAAACATATTAACAGCAATGTTAACAGCGGTAACTGTGGGTGGAGTATACATAGATAATAAGTAGCATCACTACCAACCTAGGGGAAAACATATTAACAACAATAAACACAGAATATATAACAGGGTTCAGTGTCATAGGTAAAAGTTATAGAAAAGGTGGCCACCGTACACTAGATAATTGAGGTCAGCATAAGGTCTCAACAATCGTTAGAAATATGACTGCAACTCCGTTACAGTGAATTACAGCACAGATAATCATAAGTATGAACACTTCTTCTCATACAAATAGTTATTAAAATCGGCATATGGCTTCGACTAACGTTTGAAATTATTGAACAAGAACTCAGTATTGAGATTTATAGTCTTACAGGTAATAAAGAGTAACACTCGTTTGCTTACAAGTAACGTTACATAAGAGAGATATACTAATAAATAATAAATAAACATTGACCATCGCTACTAAACATTGGCCCACTAATGATGCTACAAATCTCACACGATTGGTTCAGTACTATGTTAACTCACTCGGTATAACACGAACCACAAGTTAAGTGCACATTACAAAATTGAATTCTAAATTGGGCCTAAATGCGTAGTTAACACTAGAGAAACCAGCTCAAACGTTCCAAGGCCTGGGCGAAATATCTTGAAATAAGAAGAGAGAATAAAGTTCGTGTGGAGGCATTTACTCCAGAACGGAACCAGCTTGGAAACTAGCCTACAAAGCTTGATTCTGCGTCCCCAGAAGAGTGGTGATGTCGGCCACCAAATAATAATAATGACATAATACGGTACCGCACTCAGTTCCCAATCCCCAAGGTGCGCAGCGGCCATAAGGATGTCAAGAATGACACATCCAAGTTCAAGCGTCGGCTAAGTAATAGTGGACTGATGGAAACCTCAAGGATGGTGGTCACGGATCTTCATGAGAGAGACGGAAAGACTCCCAAGTCTCCTCAGCAACCCCAGCAAAACGCCAAGGGCAAGAACACACCCTGACATCTCAAAGGAGTCATGAGATGAGAGCCACCCACGAACCACCTTCATTCCAAGAAAACGACAAGAGATCAACACTATGAAAAAACCCTGCAGTCCATAATAATGTGGATAATTATCTGAACAATAAGTCATGACAATCAAAGCCCGATGTATGAAAATACGCTTACCACAAATGTGGACACGGAATACCGCTTACATCGAACGAACGAAGACTAGGACCCCCCCCCCCCTGACAAAACACTTTTGCTACGAACTACTTGCAAATGTGTATGTGTGACGTATGAAGTGTACCTCTCCTCCCCCCCACAATAAAAAATTCACCGACCTCCGCGCGCTTCGTTTTCATTTCAGTCGAGCGGAAACTCCTGACGGAGCAAGGTCACGCCCGCGATGCTGCCGCTCTGCTCACTTGGTGTCATGTTTCCCCCCAATACTTGGATTGCATTTGTTCATTCGCGTTCTCAACTACTGTTGAGCGGTGCTAGGACACAAGGAGACACTTTTCTTTGCGCAAATTACCTGTCTAGACCCGTAAACTAATTACGGCTGGACTGCGACGCGAGCAGACTGATGCGCTTTACATCCGTGTACGTATGGCACCAAAACTCAAAACGTTTTTGACGTATGCTTGAGACTGCAAGCATTTTGGGAAGATAAAGGTCGAGCGCATGATAAGCACTTTATTTCATGTAAGGGAATCTTTTCATCAATAAGTTATGGAATAGTAAAAACAGCATTTACTCAAACGCCTTTTCAGCGGGACACGAAAAATATCATTACAAAAACCTGGGCGTATAATTGTGTTTTTAAATTGTATACCATCATTCCTAAGATAACAACCTATGGTATACTACATTTCCGTGTACTTGACAAATATGGTCGAGAGGTGTTACTAGCATTAACGTAAAGACTTTTGAAGCTATCGGTACAAGGAAAAAATAAAAGCGTCATTTTTAAAACCAGTTTTTGCAGACATAATATCAATATTTATAATAATAATAATCCTTAATCAAAAGAATTTAATTTAAAAAAGTTACAATATCTACATATTATCTTCACGTTAAAGATCTAAAGATAGTTCTCCAACGATAGCTACACAAAAACTCTGCCACGCTGTCGCGAAACTTAGTGAGACTACCCAGCTGCGAGGAAAAAGCCGTGATTGGTCGAAAAGAACAAGACGAGATGTCCTGTACCAACTTCGAAAAAGAAATCGTGCGACCGAAGCGCTGCCTAGAACCTATTGCGTAAACCTCATAAGCACCTATCACAGTACAATTGGAATCTTAGACTGGAGTAGCCGATTGCAATCGCAATCTACGACTCTCCAATCACACTTGACCAGCAGACAATCCTAAAATCGTGCAACTAAGAAATAAATTCAATAATAATAACTAATAAGACAAGCCTTAATCACAAACAAATATACAATTAAAGTTATTGGCTCTTTGTTTCCATTAAAGAAGTTGTTGCTTGAGGCTATGTTGTGACAGTGCTTAATCAATAACCGTTCTCGTTCCTTATTGGTTCACGTGACTGCGATCTACGATTCACAATCTTATTTTAGAGCTCGGTCTATAAATAGATTGCAATCGTAGACTGGCCTAACTGAGCTAGCGCCGCCAACCGTAAGCTCGAATCTTTTTTTAATTTGAATTGTCAGTTCGGTACCTAATGTGATATGGAATGGCCAATACTCACGCCGTGCTAAGCACGCTTACCATCTGTTGCAATACAAAAACAGCCGGAACAAAGATTGTCACTGAACTCAAGTATCAGACTGCAGTGTATACGATTAGTACCTACGTATACAAGACATGTATTATGTACACAACACAGACATGGCGATTGTTGCATGATCGTACTGTACTAATAAGTAGCCCCACGGGAATAACGTGTTAATATTCTCGATGTGGCTTCAGGAAGCCGGGCCAGCCCATGGCCAGCCTAGGTGTTAACAATATGACGGCACAGTACGTTGAGCCGTCATTCAATTAGTGCGCGTTCTGACCGCTAGGAGCTCTCATTACCGGACCTGATAGCAATTAGCTTCACAACGGGACCGCCCGTGCCTTGATCGGCCGGTCCACGCCTTCCCTTCAACATGAGGGGGGAGTAATGGCGGGTACCTGACTAGCATTACCCGCACCATCACCCTGACATGTGAGTCATGGCGGGTACCTGACTAGCATTACCCGCACCATCACCCTGACATGTGAGTCATGGCGGGTACCTGACTAGCATTACCCGCACCATCACACTGACATGTGAGTCATGGCGGGTACCTGACTAGCATTACCCGCCCCATTACACTTACATGTGAGTCATGGCGGGTACCTGACTAGCATTACCCGCACCATCACACTGACATGTGAGTCATGGCGGGTACCTGACTAGCATTACCCGCACCATCACACTGACATGTGAGTCATGGTGGGTACCTGACTAGCATTACCCGCACCATCACACTGACATGTGAGTCATGGCGGGTACCTGACTAGCATTACCCGCACCATCACACTGACATGTGAGTCATGGCGGGTACCTGACTAGCATTACCCGCACCATCACACTGACATGTGAGTCATGGCGGGTACCTGACTAGCATTACCCGCACCATCACCCTGACATGTGAGTCATGGCGGGTACCTGACTAGCATTACCCGCACCATCACACTGACATGTGAGTCATGGCGGGTACCTGACTAGCATTACCCGCACCATCACACTGACATGTGAGTCATGGCGGGTACCTGACTAGCATTACCCGCACCATCACACTGACATGTGAGTCATGGTGGGTACCTGACTAGCATTACCCGCACCATCACACTGACATGTGAGTCATGGCGGGTACCTGACTAGCATTACCCGCACCATCACACTGACATGTGAGTCATGGCGGGTACCTGACTCGCATTACCCGCACCATCACACTGACATGTGAGTCATGGCGGGTACCTGACTAGCATTACCCGCACCATCACACTGACATGTGAGTCATGGTGGGTACCTGACTAGCATTACCCGCACCATCACACTGACATGTGAGTCATGGCGGGTACCTGACTAGCATTACCCGCACCATCACACTGACATGTGAGTCATGGTGGGTACCTGACTAGCATTACCCGCACCATCACACTGACATGTGAGTCATGGTGGGTACCTGACTAGCATTACCCGCACCATCACACTGACATGTGAGTCATGGTGGGTACCTGACTAGCATTACCCGCACCATCACACTGACATGTGAGTCATGGCGGGTACCTGACTAGCATTACCCGCACCATCACACTGACATGTGAGTCATGGCGGGTACCTGACTAGCATTACCCGCACCATCACACTGACATGTGAGTCATGGCGGGTACCTGACTAGCATTACCCGCACCATCACACTGACATGTGAGTCATGGCGGGTACCTGACTAGTATTACCCGCACCATCACACTGACATGTGAGTCATGGCGGGTACCTGACTCGCATTACCCGCACCATCACACTGACATGTGAGTCATGGCGGGTACCTGACTAGCATTACCCGCACCATCACACTGACATGTGAGTCATGGCGGGTACCTGACTAGCATTACCCGCACCATCACACTGACATGTGAGTCATGGTGGGTACCTGACTAGCATTACCCGCACCATCACACTGACATGTGAGTCATGGCGGGTACCTGACTAGCATTACCCGCACCATCACCCTGACATGTGAGTCATGGTGGGTACCTGACTAGCATTACCCGCACCATCACACTGACATGTGAGTCATGGCGGGTACCTGACTAGCATTACCCGCACCATCACACTGACATGTGAGTCATGGCGGGTACCTGACTAGCATTACCCGCACCATCACACTGACATGTGAGTCATGGCGGGTACCTGACTAGCATTACCCGCACCATCACACTGACATGTGAGTCATGGTGGGTACCTGACTCACACGCATACACTTACGTGCGCGAGCGCACTTATCTCGCGATTTGCGTGTCTTATAATGAAACGTATTTGGCCATGCGTCATAACAAAAACAATTGGCGCCATTTCTTAGTCGTAACTTATTCCAATTTCCGTAATTATTTTCCTTATCTAAATGATAAGAGATTTCCCAAGATGGGTTTCAATGCTAGTTAAGTACAGTGCTGGTTGTTTGCTACAACCACTTCCAAAGTGTATTATTTTCTTCCACAATCTTTTTATTAAAATTACATCTTTCAAAGAGTCGAATTTTCTTTTCCAAGTACGTCATTGTATGTGCCCTAGAGTCCCGCGGCACCACTGTTTGCACTAAAAATACATTTAAACTACATCTTTTATCACCGTTTTCTTTTTTCCAAAATATGCATAACATAGGCCTACAAAAGTTTAACTAATGAAATTGAATCATTGACCTCCGAGAGAAACAAAATTATTTTTCTCTTAAATTTTGAGCTACTGGTACCGGTAATATTGCTTCTTTAACCATTTCACGTCGCACTAAGTTTTGTCAAAAATACGTAATTGTGATCAACAATGTTTATTGGGGTTCAAGAACCTACTTTATTCTACAACCTAGACAATATTTATAGTTGCATTATCTTTATTGGCTTTTTGTTTAACTTTTTTAATCTACTAGTAAGGCGAGTGTATTTGCACCGGTCGATTAAAACAATGATAAACAAAAAGCCAAGAAAGATAATTCAACTGAATATAGCTTAGGTTGTAGACCAAACTAGGTTCTTGAACCCCAATAAACATTGTTGCTCATTAATTACAAAACTTTGTGCGGCGTATTAACGGTACCGGTGGCTGAAAAATTAAGAAAAAAATAATTTTTGTATACTCACAGGTCAACGTTTCAATTTCAAAGTTAAACTTTTGTGTGTTACGCATATTTTAGAAAACCGAAACGGTGATACAACAGCCTTAAAAGACAAAATTATGTAACTCATAATGACTGGTGTTTTGCTATATTGTTAATGTAATGATTGACAATTAATCAGACTCAGAGGCAGATTGTTTTATAAAGTTTTCTTTATAGAAACAATCAAGCATGAACATATAAATATTATTCGATTATTTTTAATGTTAAATATTTAGGGATATTTTCCGGGTATCACTTTTCCAACCCCGCACATCGTTATTAATCCAGTATTGTTTGTTGAAAACAAGGCATGTGAAGTACATAGAATAGATTTGATGAAAAATTAACGATATTGTAACTTCAATATTGATACTATTTTACACTCTTGCTAACACGCTTTGATTATTGTCACTCGAGGGTTAGTCGTTCAGTTTTATCAATTTACGTTTGGTAGCAAATTGATAATTAATATTAAATAATTTAACAATTAAAAAAATTATTAGCCTTGTTTTTGCAAATCGTAGGTCTAGCTTTAAAACTCCGCGAATGAGTTGTAATTGAAGCTTATAAAAGAGGACTAACATGTAATTATATATATGTGAATATATACACCTAACAGATAATTAAAAAATAGTTATATTTTTTTTAAGGGGGGGGGGGGGGGGGGGATGGGAGGCTAAACGTTCTTGGATTAATTTGAACTAAACAGCTCACAATTCTGGCCATTTTATGCCGCTCTTTTCATCATTATACGTATCCATTATATAACGAATGCCCTGTTTTATTTGTGGCATCTATTCCATCCAATCTGTGTCTTTACTATTTTTTCCTTCCACTTTTTATATAATAAAATGTAAACATTATATTATATATTATATTACCCTTTAATATATACACAAATATTTAGTAGTAAGGTGGAAAGGTGATTTTCAACCATTAAAACCGAGCAAAATCAAAGGGTTTTAGGTCACTTATGAACGATATAAAATATATAGAAAAGTGGTTACTAAGCAACATTTAGTTTCACAGAACTAAAAACTGGTTTATAAAATTTCAAATATTACATTCATTAAGACACCAAATTAATTATTATGTATTCTATTATTACGTCTTCAGATATTTGAAACTTGTCAATGCCGTTTATTTCCTACGAAGCTGAACATTGGTTCAGTATTGTGTAGCATTCTCAAGATAGTACAAAACACGCGTTCATGTTGCGATGTTAGACAACACAAGAAAAATGAAACACACGGCACGGCACGGCACATCACGGCACGGCACGGCAAGGCACGGCACGGCACGGCACGGAACGCATAAACAAAGGCTTCACTTCTATAAGTACCCCACCAAAACGTTAGCAGCGTACAATTTGTTTGCGTCCCGCACTTGTACAGGCCATATAGGCGTACACATTACGCAATGCATGCAGGCCAGCCGTCTATTGTGACAAGGGGAGCAGAATACTCAGAAACTAGTTTTCTAGTAACAACACAATTACCACTCCTGGACACAGAACGTAAAACATATAAGCATGAACGTAACCAGTCTCACGATAATGAAATACTCAACCTCTCTAGTTCTGGTCGAGGTGGATCTCTCTCCATTGCGACCGGTGCCCAAAGAGGCACCAGTCTCCCGTGCATCTCTTTTGTCATTCAGAAAAAATGCTTGATATATATACGTATTTCGTGCCAGAGGACTAAAACATATAAATTGAACTTAAAACGTTTCGTTTTGCAAAGGAAACCAATCGCGTTATAATAAAGTGATATTGAGCGCATACCCATTCCAAAGAAAAAACTCTTTCGTTGTTTTTAATCGAATATTTTTCATTTGGCCCACATAGGTTTCTAAACATCAGACCAGAGTAAAATCTCAAAATCTTAAAATTAGACGTCGAGACGATAAAATCTATACTAAAATACTTTTACGGTAATATTGAAAAGTACATGAAAAGCTGAGGTATTTTCAATAGTGCCAGATTTAATTTAATAAAATGAATGCTTCCTTAATAATATGCGGGATTCCATCCTAATACCTTTCCCTCAAAAGTAAAAAAAAAAAAAAAAAAATGTAGACTGCGATCACAAAATTGAAGTGAATTTTCAAAACGGCTTTAATAAACTTACAGCACATTGTCCAACTAAAGAAGGCTTATACCGGATAAATCCAACACTGAATGCTCAACTTATCTCTAGAACATGTTTCTACAGAACGCTACAAAGGCGTATGCCCAATAAACAATTACCAAAAATTCATATTAAAAAATTTCCAGTCACCGTTTGATGTTATGGAAAAAATGTTTTTATTTAATTTAAAAAAATTCATCTCGTACAATTTAATTTGCTTTCAAGCAAAAGAATTTCCCTTCACTCTTGTCAATCTATGTTGTGCCGAATATATCGGAATTCAATACTCGGTGTTGTGACCGTCTAATTAAATTTCTTCTTCCTCCGCATAGAAATAACAACACCCCTAACAACACAGCGCCGCTAAGCCCACAAACAAGATAGTTGCACCCTTGGCAATCATTCTTTCCTCTTCTCTTCTCTCCTATTACTAGGGAAACAGTAGAGCTAAGTCCATTGAAATATGTAATAAAATGTAATAAACTATTTACTGTAATTCAGGGGCTGTATGGACTCAATAAGTTTAAGCTTTACGTGACAACTTTAATACCAATTAGCCCTGGCGAGTAATTAGTTTTTACCCCCAAACGTATGCTCGACGGTGCTACGCTAGGCCAACTCTTTATCATTTACACGGAAATAACAAACTTCTAATAACAAAAATTGTGCCCAGAATAATATTTTAGTCTTGTGTTGGACCCCCCCCCCCCCCCCCCCCTTGGCAACCCCTCCCTTGGCAATCATTCTTTCCTCTTCTCTTCTCTCCTATTACTAGGGAAACAGTAGAGCTAAGTCCATTGAAATATGTAATAAAATGTAATAAACTATTTACTGTAATTCAGGGGCTGTATGGACTCAATAAGTTTAAGCTTTACGTGACAACTTTAATACCAATTAGCCCTGGCGAGTAATTAGTTTTTACCCCCAAACGTATGCTCGACGGTGCTACGCTAGGCCAACTCTTTATCATTTACACGGAAATAACAAACTTCTAATAACAAAAATTGTGCCCAGAATAATATTTTAGTCTTGTGTTGGATCAAAAGTAAGTAATCTTTAATTTGCATTAACATAAACACGGGTGTACCCGATATTTATTGAAAATACCACTTTATTCTTCACTCTATTTCACTTCTCTATGAACAGTTTTGAACTAAACAAAGCGCAATACGAGAAAACCCCGCCTACTAAATCTTCCACTTCCCAAGAAATATGCTGTCAATCAGCTGCTATCTATACAGTATTGTTGTCGGACTTATGACCAGCTAACAACGCCGAGGTAGAACTTTTTGATTCTGACCCAAAATAGGGAAGTGACAGAAAACGTGGAGTTGAAATAAAATTGAACTACACATTTCATTAAAGCAGGTATTAAAGCTAAATTGTATATTCAAATTAGAGCTGCCGATACTGTTGAGCGTTTAGGCCGACGCGTAGCTGCTTTACGTGCGTCGCTCGCGCCGAAGTGTCTATATAGTATACTACAGTAGCAGCCATGTTTGGTATGGCTAGCGTGAGCCGCGAAACAACATGATAAATGTCATAAGATGTTCATAACGTCAATGTATCTGTCACGGAAGACTATATGAAGCTGTTTACAAATACAATTACAAAAACACAATTTTCTATACATAATTTATATTTCCAAACGTAAAAAAGTGGAAAAAAAGAAAATGGTTTGTAGGTAAGATTTCATCGTCGATCAAAACATGAAATAAACAAGTTGTGCATTGTTGGATGGGGTCGTTTCGCGTGCAAAGCCTTCGCGGCTGAAGTCCCACACACGCAATGTGATTGGCCTTCGCGGCTGAAGTGGCACACTCGCAATGTGATTGGCCTTCGCGGCTGAAGTGGCACACTCGCAATGTGATTGGCCTTCGCGGCTGAAGTGGCACACTCGCAATGTGATTGGCCTTCGCGGCTGAAGTGGCACACTCGCAATGTGATTGGCCTTCGCGGCTGAAGTGGCACACTCGCAATGTGATTGGCCTTCGCGGCTGAAGTGGCACACTCGCAATGTGATTGGCCGACGCGCCTGAAGTGGCACACTCGCAATGTGATTGGCCGACGCGCCTGAAGTGGCACACTCGCAATGTGATTGGCCGACGCGCCTGAAGTGGCACACTCGCAATGTGATTGGCCGACGCGCCTGAAGTGGCACACTCGCAATGTGATTGGCCGACGCGGCTGAAGTGGCACACTCGCAATGTGATTGGCCGACGCGCCTGAAGTGTCTAACGCGTCGCCCCAAACGCTCTACAGTAACGGCAGCTTTACTGTCTTCCTTCGTTCATCAGTTTTATAACTGAATAGGTACACAAATAAATAAACATTAAATAACCATTACATCTTGAGCTTTCAGTATTTCCCTATGTTTGAGGGAATGTAAAAAGAAGCCATGCGAGAAAAGTAAATCAAAATTTCATCAATTATTTCGTAAATTGTTTATGAAATTGTAGATACATCGAAATATGTAGTAATATTTGTAACATATTAACTAATATATTAAAATTAAAAACATCTTTTGTATGGAAAATGAAATGCGAAATAGGTGTTAGTGAAACGTGATTCGTATGGAATTGGAATATGGATACCCCTTACATGTACATTCCAACACACTGGGCTATTTGCTCTACGTATCACAACTTTTCTATTTCCGAAGAAGAATGCTCCTCGGTATTGAAAAACTAGGCCGTGGCGCACTGTGCTTTGGTAAACTAAATCCGAAATGTATTTAACATTATAATCACTAATCCGTATGGTTCATTGAAAACTTATAACTAATTATGGATTTAACAATCAAAATAACTACCCCACTGATAATAATATGCTATGTATTTATCATTAATTATGTAGGGTTTGCCAAAACACAGTGCGTTTCAATCTCAATTTTTTGATTTCGAGTATCATTCTTGAGACATTAATTTTAAAATTAAAATTTCGTGTGATTTTTATATTGTTACCATTCTTTTTAATAATATTCTTTAATGCTCCTTTATGTTTCGAAATTCCCCTTTTTCATTAAACTTCTATAACTTTCTCATTTTCTCTTACAAGTTCTTCATCAAGATAGTCCCTATGTATGAGGAACTTCCATCATGTTCTTGTTATTGTTATTAAGCGGGACAGGGGATTCTCTTCTGACTACAGACTATTCCCTTCCGACTACAGACTATTCCCTTCCGACTACAGACTATTCCCTTCCGACAACAGACTATTCCCTTCCGACTACAGACTATTCCCTTCCGACTACAGACTATTCTCTTCTGACTACAGACTATTCTCTTCTGACTACAGACTATTCCCTTCTGACTACAGACTATTCCCTTCCGACTACAGACTATTCCCTTCTGACTACAGACTATTCCCTTCCGACTACAGACTATTCCCTTCTGACTACAGACTGTTCTCTTCTGACTACAGACTATTCTCTTCTGACTACAGACTATATCCTTCTGACTACAGACTATTCTCTTCTGACTACAGACTATTCTCTTCTGACTACAGACTATTCCCTTCTGACTACAGACTATTCCCTTCCGACTACAGACTATTCCCTTCCGAATACAGACTATTCTCTTCTGACTACAGACTATTCTCTTCTGACTACAGACTATTCCCTTCTGACTACAGACTATTCCCTTCCGACTACAGACTATTCCCTTCCGACTACAGACTATTCCCTTCCGACTACAAACTAATCCATTCTGACAACAGACTATTCTCTTCTGACTACAGACTATTCCCTTCCGACTACAGACTATTCCCTTCCGACTACAGACTATTCCCTTCCGACTACAAACTAATCCATTCTGACTACAGACTATTCCCTTCTGACTACAGACTATTCCCTTCCGACTACAAACTAATCCATTCTGACTACAGACTATTCTCTTCTGACTACAGACTATTCCCTTCCGACTACAGACTATTCCCTTCCGACTACAGACTATTCCCTTCCGACTACAAACTAATCCATTCTGACTACAGACTATTCTCTTCTGACTACAGACTATTCTCTTCTGACTACAGACTATTCCCTTCTGACTACAGACTATTCCCTTCCGACTACAGACTATTCCCTTCTGACTACAGACTATTCTCTTCTGACTATACAGACTATTCTCTTCTGACTACAGACTATTCCCTTCTGACTACAGACTATTCTCTTCTGACTACAGACTATTCTCTTCTGACTACAGACTATTCCCTTCTGACTACAGACTATTCCCTTCCGACTACAGACTATTCCCTTCCGACTACAGACTTTTCTCTTCTGACTACAGACTATTCTCTTCTGACTACAGACTATTCTCTTCTGACTACAGACTATTCCCTTCCGACTACAGACTATTCCCTTCCGACTACAGACTATTCTCTTCTGACTACAGACTATTCTCTTCTGACTACAGACTATTCTCTTCTGACTACAGACTATTCTCTTCTGACTACAGACAATTCCCTTCTGACTACAGACTATTCCCTTCCGACTACAGACTATTCCCTTCTGACTACAGACTATTCTCTTCTGACTACAGACTATTCTCTTCTGACTACAGACTATTCCCTTCTGACAACAGACTATTCTCTTCTGACTACAGACTATTCTCTTCTGACTACAGACTATTCCCTTCTGACTACAGACTATTCCCTTCCGACTACAGACTATTCCCTTCCGACTACAGACTATTTTCTTCTGACTACAGACTATTCTCTTCTGACTACAGACTATTCCCTTCTGACTACAGACTATTCCCTTCCGACTACAGACTATTCCCTTCCGACTACAGACTATTCCCTTCCGACTTCAAACTAATCCATTCTGACTACAGACTATTCTCTTCTGACTACAGACTATTCCCTTCCGACTACAGACTATTCCCTTCCGACTACAGACTTTTCCCTTCCGACTACAAACTAATCCATTCTGACTACAGACTATTCCCTTCTGACTACAGACTATTCCCTTCCGACTACAAACTAATCCATTCTGACTACAGACTATTCTCTTCTGACTACAGACTATTCCCTTCCGACTACAGACTATTCCCTTCCGACTACAGACTATTCCCTTCCGACTACAAACTAATTTATTCCGACTACAGACTATTCCCTTCTGACTACAGACTATTCCCTTCCGACTACAGACTATTCCCTTCTGACTACAGACTATTCCCTTCCGACTACAGACTATTCCCTTCCGACTACAGACTATTCCCTTCCGACTTCAAACTAATCCATTCTGACTACAGACTATTCTCTTCTGACTACAGACTATTCCCTTCTGACTACAGACTATTCTCTTCTGACTACAGACTATTCTCTTTTGACTACAGACTATTCTCTTCTGACTACAGACTATGCCCTTCTGACTACAGACTATTCTCTTCTGACTACAGACTATTCTCTTTTGACTACAGACTATTCTCTTCTGACTACAGACTATTCTCTTCTGACTACAGACTATTCCCTTCTAACTACAAACTAATCCATTCTGACTACAGACTATTCTCTTCTGACTACAGACTATTCTCTTCTGACAACAGACTATTCTCTTCTGACTACAGACTATTCCCTTCCGACTAGAAACTAATCCATTCCGACTACAGACGATTCTCTTCTGACTACAGACTATTCTCTTCTGACTACAGACTATTCCCTTCCGACTACAAACGCTTCCATTCTGACTACAGACTATTCTCTTCTGACTTCAGACTATTCTCTTCTGACTACAGCCTATTCTCTTCTGACTACAGACTATTCTCTTCTGACTACAGACTTTTCTTTTCTGACTACAGACTATTCCCTTCTAACTACAAACTAATCCATTCTGACTACAGACTGTTCTCTTCTGACTACAGACTATTCTCTTCTGACTACAGACTATATCCTTCTGACTACAGACTATTCTCTTCTGACTACAGACTATTCTCTTCTGACTACAGACTATTCCCTTCTGACTACAGACTATTCCCTTCCGACTACAGACTATTCTCTTCTGACTACAGACTATTCTCTTCTGACTACAGACTATTCTCGTCTGACTACAGACTATTCCCTTCCGACTACAAACTAATCCATTCTGACTACAGACTAATCTCTTCTGACTACAGACTATTCTCTTTTGACTACAGACTATTCTTTTCTGACTACAGACTATGCCCTTCTAACTACAAACTAATCCATTCTGACTACAGACTTTTACCTTCTGACTACAGACTATTCCCTGCCGACTACATACTTTTACCTTCTGACTATAGACTATTCTCTTCTGACTACAGACTAATCCATTCCGACTACAGACGATTCTCTTCTGACTACAGACTATTCTCTTCTGACTACAGACTATTCCCTTCCGACTACAAACTAATTTATTCTGACTACAGACTATTCTCTTCTGACTTCAGACTATTCTCTTCTGACTACAGCCTATTCTCTTCTGACTACAGACTATTCTCTTCTGACTACAGACTTTTCTTTTCTGACTACAGACTATTCCCTTCTTACTACAAACTAATCCATTCTGACTACAGACTATTCTCTTCTGACTACAGACTATTCTCTTCTGACTACAGACTATTCTCTTCTGACTACATACTATTCACTTCTGACTACAAACTATTCTCTTCTGACTACAGACTATTCTCTTCTGACTTCAGACTATTCTCTTCTGAATACAGACTATTCTCTTCTGACTACAGACTATTCCCTTCTGACTACAGACTTTTACCTTCTGACTACAGACTTTTCCCTGCCGACTACATACTTTTACCTTCTGACTATAGACTATTCTCTTCTGACTACAGACTATTCCTTTCCGACTACAGACTATTCTCTTCTGACTACAGACTATTCTCTTCTCACTACAGACTATTCCCTGCCGACTACAGACTTTTACCTTCTGACTACAGGTTATTCCCTTCTGACAACATACTAGTCCCGTCCACTTGCTAGGACAGACACTGGCGTAGCAGCCCGCATGCATACAGGGGAAAACCGATAGAGGTGGCTCAGCAGTAAGACGCGAGACTCTAATTCGGGAGGTCGCCGATTCGATTCCGGCCACCGGCAGTCCTGACTGATGGTTTTTGCCATTTTTTTTTTTCAGCCGTAAAGGCGTATGCTGGGACTGAGTCATACTATCAGTCCTTGGACATTCCTTCACAACTATTCAAACACCCTAATATACCTAGTTAGTCCCCTGAAGAGGGGCACATCAGATAAAGCTGGTGTGTACCCTATGGCAGGTATTCCTACGAAAAATTATTATATAGAGGGGACCGATTAGGGACTACATCGAGTAATCGGGAACCGGATTTATAACGTTAACCGTTTTTTCGTGAACCTAAAATTTACGTCGTATTGAAGTTGCCGCGACTTACTTTCCGCATGTCTAAATTACACGGTTCAAAACATTTGTCAAAGTTATGAATTTAAGAACAAAAGCGAATCACAAAGAGTTAGGTAGGAGGAATGCAACGATAGCTAGTTTTAATTGCCGAATTGTTGTTGAATTCAATAATTGTTAACGATGATAAAATATGAAAATATTAGACCGTGTAATAAGACGCATCCTCGTGGTTCCAGCATCGCCTCGCATCACCTCGTTGAGTCGATCTGCAGGCCGATCCAATAGTTCTCTGGCAGGCTATCAATCGGATAAGAGTAGAATATTCACCGATATGGGTCATTCAATGAACTTCTATTGCTATAATATGCACTCACTGCCGGTCACTTAAGTCTAGCAAAAGTCGGTAATTCGACCCAAATGGGTAGATAAGTATCGTCTGCAGGCCGATCGGTATGTTCATTTACCAGAAAGAGAATCCATGTTAAAGTGTTCGTTCACCTCTTATTGCAATGTGTACCAAGACACTCAAGTTGGTATACAGAACACATATTCAATAACAGTTTCACCGAAAATGATTCGAGTTCCACGTAATTAGTGGTTAAATGTTTTATGCAGCCCGCTCAACGTTGTACGTTTGGCAACACCTTACCCCGGAGTGTACCAAGACACTCAAGTTGGTATACATACCTTGCCTCGCGCGGGCGAAAGTATCCGGCCAAGCGCATGTGTATAGTCGTTTCAAATTTTCCGTCCACTACAATAGAAACCGTTTTATTCTTCACATTATAGCAATACATAACATGGCAGGTCAAATAGAAATTAACACAAATACGACAAATAGTACATTTTACGTCGTAGTCTAATGTAACGACATACCTGCAACAAGAAGAATTTTCACCAAGATGTATCAAACAAACGCAAGTTTGTGAAATTTTACTTGAGGTCTTTGTGAAAACCTGTTCGGCGCAAGTAACTTTATTTCTTAATTTGACAAAACTATTATAATTATATTCCTTATCTTGACAAATACTATTATCATTTCACAAATTGAAGAAAAATATAAACACATTTCCAGTGAGTTGTTACAAATCTTTTATCTATATCCGCTTGACCACGCGCCTTCTGCACCACTTTCATTTGAACAAAGTATCTCATCAGACCAAGTGCTCTCCCTCCCATGATGTCTTCAGCCAACCACAGATCTTCAGTACCACCCCTCTTTCCAATGCTTGCTGGAGACGCAGCGCAGAGTTGGGTCGCAACTTGGGTCGCATGACGTAGAATGTCCACCTCGAACAGCAAGTTGCGCGAATAAACAAAGGACACCTGGAGCCCGATTCTCTAAATCTGTGGTAAATTTCTCACCGGTTTCTGTCGTTACGGAAGGCGAATGGATGGCTGTGATTGGGTCACAGCCTTCTCATAACGACCAAAACCGGTGATCACCTTATCGTTGACCATAGAGAATTAAGGCCCTGATGGTATAGGCCGCGTGATATACACCTAAACATTGGTATTTAGGGTTAAACTTTAGATAGAGAACAACTTGCTAAAGAGGTGAACGGGCACTTTAAAGTAGCCGCACGGTGTTAGGCGGGGTATTATCTCTTGCAGATGCAGATCGGGTCGCTCAGAGGATCGAGTTCGAGTACCACCAGGACAATAACATTTGTACAACTGTTACTAACCTCAATACATTGAGATAAACATGTCTTACGACCAACTGAAACTCAATGTTGTTCCAGGTCATAATTACACAATAACACTGATATAATAACACAAATGTAACAGTTCCACGTAATAGCTCACTTCATGGTGTGGCGATAGTATTTTGGAAAATTCTACCTTTTAGAGTTTGCAAATCAACCTTTCGGAGTATAATACGCGACTCCAGGGAGTTTATTATTACCACAACACAGTGGTGTAGTGGTGCGTATACGGGCGTATACGCCGTATACACACTGCTCCGGCTAAAAAACTTTCGTATACACACTGGTTTTGGTTATGATACGAGTGATACGCAATGATACGGTCGTAACATGCCTCGAATGACGGACACATTATTCACGATTGTCAGCTTTTCTCCATTGGTCAAATTGTGCTCTCTGGCACTGGCATTTAATTGGCACAAGGCCTCAATTCCTCCAAGACCAGCCCTGGATCTGGGAGTCCCGATATTCAATTTTAAGTCCCGCGTCCCGCATGTGGGATACAATTGTCTCGCTTGGTAAAAATATTGCGGTGTCAATTATCAACAGCCAAGTATCAACAGATATACCTATACGGGCCACGGGCGGCGTACCACTTCCCAAGCCTCAAAACGTATTCCTGAACAATTTCTCGTCAGTGTTCCCATTATTTTGGTGATTTTCTGGTTTTGCACTGCAAATACTGCAGTATTTCGGGATTGCATTCAGTCCGATATTGGTATCTAAAACGCTCAAAACACACTCTAAAAAGCCTGTTTTTTCTAAATCGCCTGCGGCGCCATTGTTGGGGGGCTCGGCCCCCCAAACCCCCATCTTCTTTTGTCTGGAAAGATATGTCTCTCCAGCTTCCCCCTGAAGCGTATACGTACTGGTAAATTTGGCACTACACCACTGCCACAACAGTGGTAATAAAATCAACCCCCTGGTGTCAAAAACACTCCCTTGAAGGGACGGTACTTCGATCACAGGGGTTTACGAGTCCCATCACGGAATGGGCATAATCTTGAAGTCGAAAACACGTTCTTGAAGCAACTGATCATCGATCTGTTCAACCTGATCTGTTCAACCTCTACGGGTTGATTTTTAGACTCAGAGGCCGACTAATAGTCCTCCAAAGGTCTTTTGGAAACAACATATTACAACCTTGTTAAAAATATGATTCTGAGTCAAATAGAGTATAGCTATTAGTAGATTAGATATAAGATCAGCAGTTCAAACTTTAAAATACCATTTAATTAGAAAGCACCAAAAAACAAAATGAATAACTTAAAAATTCATTTATAAATAAATAAATAAATAAATAAATAAATAAGTAAATAAATAAATAAATAAATAAATAAATAAATAAATAAATAAATAAATAAATAAATAAATAAATAAATAAATAAATAAATAAATAAATAAATAAATAAATAAATAAATAAATAAATAAATAAATAAATAAATAAATAAATAAATAAATAAATAAATAAATAAATAAATAAATAAATAAATAAATAAATAAATAAATAAATAAATAAATAAATAAATAAATAAATAAATAAATAAATAAATAAATAAATAAATAAATAAATAAATAAATAAATAAATAAATAAATAAATAAATAAATAAATAAATAAATAAATAAATAAATAAATAAATAAATAAATAAATAAATAAATAAATAAATAAATAAATAAATAAATAAATAAATAAATAAATAAATAAATAAATAAATAAATAAATAAATAAATAAATAAATAAATAAATAAATAAATAAATAAATAAATAAATAAATAAATAAATAAATAAATAAGTAAATAAATAAACAGATAAATAAATATATAAATAAATAAAAAAAATAAAATAAATAAGTAAATAAATGAATACATGAATGAATGAATGAACGAATGAATGAATGGATGCGTGAATGAATGAATGAATTGACGCCGCAGACGCAGCGTCAGAGTCAATCAAATAACCAGGATAATATGTTTACAACCCTCCCGTTACGAGCAACGTCAAATCGTTGTTTAGCGATATTTAGCCAGACTATCGAATTCCAATAAAGAACTGGCAGGGCTGCGCTACGTATCCGGATCCGCCTTTAGCGATTACCACGAAACAAATTCAGAAACAAAACTCGTTACTGACAACAAGTATTAAAATATTATTCGAACCCAAATACAGCTGAGTGTCAACAGCTAGCTCAGTAGGTAGCTCAGTAGCTAGCCCAGTAGATAGCTCAGTAGGTAGCTCAGTAGATAGCTCAGTAGATAGCTCAGTAGATAGCTCAGTAGATAGCTCAGTAGATAGCTCAGTAGATAGCTCAGTAGATAGCTCAGTAGATAGCTCAGTAGATAGCTCAGTAGATAGCTCAGTAGATAGCTCAGTAGATAGCTCAGTAGGTAGCTCAGTAGATAGCTCAGTAGGTAGCTCAGTAGATAGCTCAGTAGATAGCTCAGTAGATAGCTCAGTAGATAGCTCAGTAGATAGCTCAGTAGGTAGCTCAGTAGATAGCTCAGTAGATAGCTCAGTAGATAGCTCAGTAGATAGCTCAGTAGGTAGCTCAGTAGATAGCTCAGTAGATAGCTCAGTAGGTAGCTCAGTAGATAGCTCAGTAGGTAGCTCAGTAGATAGCTCAGTAGATAGCTCAGTAGATAGCTCAGTAGATAGCTCAGTAGATAGCTCAGTAGATAGCTCAGTAGATAGCTCAGTAGATAGCTCAGTAGATAGCTCAGTAGATAGCTCAGTAGGTAGCTCAGTAGATAGCTCAGTAGATAGCTCAGTAGATAGCTCAGTAGGTAGCTCAGTAGATAGCTCAGTAGGTAGCTCAGTAGATAGCTCAGTAGATAGCTCAGTAGATAGCTCAGTAGATAGCTCAGTAGATAGCTCAGTAGGTAGCTCAGTAGATAGCTCAGTAGGTAGCTCAGTAGATAGCTCAGTAGATAGCTCAGTAGATAGCTCAGTAGATAGCTCAGTAGATAGCTCAGTAGATAGCTCAGTAGATAGCTCAGTAGATAGCTCAGTAGATAGCTCAGTAGATAGCTCAGTAGATAGCTCAGTAGGTAGCTCAGTAGATAGCTCAGTAGGTAGCCCAGTAGATAGCTCAGTAGATAGCTCAGTAGATAGCTCAGTAGATAGCTCAGTAGATAGCTCAGTAGATAGCTCAGTAGGTAGCTCAGTAGATAGCTCAGTAGATAGCTCAGTAGATAGCTCAGTAGGTAGCTCAGTAGATAGCTCAGTAGGTAGCTCAGTAGATAGCTCAGTAGATAGCTCAGTAGATAGCTCAGTAGATAGCTCAGTAGATAGCTCAGTAGATAGCTCAGTAGATAGCTCAGTAGATAGCTCAGTAGATAGCTCAGTAGATAGCTCAGTAGGTAGCTCAGTAGATAGCTCAGTAGGTAGCTCAGTAGATAGCTCAGTAGGTAGCTCAGTAGATAGCTCAGTAGATAGCCCAGTAGGTAGCTCAGTAGGTAGCTCAGTAGATAGCTCAGTAGGTAGCTCAGTAGATAGCTCAGTAGGTAGCTCAGTAGATAGCCCAGTAGGTAGCCCAGTAGGTAGCTCAGTAGGTAGCTCAGTAGATAGCTCAGCAGGCAGCTCAGTAGATAGCTCAGTAGATAGCCCAGTAGGTAGCTCAGTAGATAGCTCAGTAGATAGCCCAGTAGGTAGCTCAGTAGATAGCTCAATAGATAGCTCAGTAGGTAGCTCAGTAGGTAGCTCAGTAGATAGCTCAGTAGGTAGCTCAGTAGATAGCTCAGTAGATAGCCCAGAAGGTAGCTCAGTAGATAGCTCAGTAGATAGCTCAGTAGGTAGCTCAGTAGGTAGCTCAGTAGATAGCTCAGTGGGTAGCTCAGTAGGTATCTCAGTAGGTAGCTCAGTAGGTAGCTCAGTAGGTAGCTCATCGGGTAGCTCAGTAGGTAGCTCAGTAGGTAGCTCAGTGGGTAGCTCGGTAGGTAGCTCAGTAGGTAGCTCAGTAGGTAGCTCAGTAGGTAGCTCAGTGGGTAGCTCGGTAGGTAGCTCAGTAGGTAGCTCAGTAGGTAGCTCAGTGGGTAGCTCGGTAGGTAGCTCAGTAGGTAGCTCCGTAGGTAGCTCAGTAGGTAGCTCAGTAGGTACCTCAGTGGGTAGCTCAGTAGGTAGCTCAGTAGGTAGCTCAGTAGGTTGCTCAGTAGGAAGCTCAGTAGGTAGCTCAGTAGGAAGATTAGTAGATAGCTTGTAGGTAGCTCAGTAGGTAGCACAGTAGGTAGCTCAGTAGGTAGCTCAGTAGGTACCTCAGTAGGTAGCTCAGTAGGTAGCTCAGTAGGTAGCTCAGTGGGTATCTCAGTAGGTAGCTCAGTGGGTAGATCTTTAGGTAGCTCAGTAGGTAGCTTAGGAGGTAGCTCAGTAGGTAGCTCAGTAGGTAGCTCAGTAGGTAGCTCAGTAGATAGCTCAGTAGGTAGCTCAGTAGGTAGCTCAGTAGATAGCTCAGTGGGTAGCTCAGTAGGTAGCTCAGTAGGTAGCTTAGTAGGTTGCTCAGTGGGTAGCTCAGTAGGTAGCTCAGAAGGTAGCTCAGTAGGTAGCTCAGTAGGTAGCTTAGGAGGTAGCTCAGTAGATAGCTTAGTAGGTAGCTCAGTAGGTAGCTCAGTAGATAGCTCAGTACGTAGCTCAGTAGGTAGCTCAGTGGGTAGCTCGGTAGGTAGCTCAGTAGGTAGCTCAGTAGGTAGTAAGTGGGTAGCTCGGTAGGTAGAAAGTGGGTAGCTCGGTAGGTAGCTCAGTAGGTAGCTCAGTAGGTAGCTCAGAAGGTAGCTCAGTGGGTAGCTCGGTAGGTAGCTCAGTAGGTAGCTCAGTGGGTAGCTCGGTAGGTAGCTCAGTAGGTAGCTCAGTAGATAGCTCAGTAGGTATCTCAGTAGGTAGGTCAGTAGGTAGCTCAGCAGGTAGCTCAGTGGGTAGCTCGGTAGGTAGCTCAGTAGGTAGCTCAGTAGGAAGCTCAGTGGGTAGCTCGGTAGGTAGCTCAGTAGGTAGCTCAGTAGGTAGCTCAGTAGGTAGCTCAGTAAGTAGCTTAGTAGGTTGCTCAGTGGGTAGCTCAGTAGGTAGCTCTGTAAGTAGCTTAGTAGGTTGCTCAGTGAGTAGCTCAGTAGGTAGCTCAGTAGGTAGCTCAGTAAGTAGCTTAGTAGGTTGCTCAGTGGGTAGCTCAGTAGGTAGCTCAGTAGGTAGCTCAGTAGGTAGCTCAGTAAGTAGCTTAGTAGGTTGCTCAGTGGGTAGCTCAGTAGGTAGCTCTGTAAGTAGCTTAGTAGGTTGCTCAGTGAGTAGCTCAGTAGGTAGCTCAGTAGGTAGCTCAGTAGGTAGCTCAGTGGGTAGCTCGGTAGGTAGCTCAGTAGGTAGCTCAGTAGGTAGCTCAATGCGGAGTGTGCATAGTCATGCGCAAGCGACGAGACGATTAACAAGATAATTGTCTATAGGTAGTCGCTTTGTAAATCGTTTACGAGGCAGACTTCAAAGATGAGAAATTATTAAATTAGCAGATCATCTTTAAGTCTATCTTGGCAGTCAGTTTGTTGTTATCATAGATCTTAACTTTTAATACACATCCGGCGATTTCTCACATCGGAAGCAACAAGAAATAAATAAAGCGAGTCAGACCTGGCTAAATATAGCGTCCTACGTATTTGCAAGGGCAACAAACTAATAGATTATGAAACTGTTTCAGGAATCTCGCGATATGCTGCTGCATTTACCTCATCTCAGCCCGTTAAACCGTCTTAAACATTACTTCAGTCGAGAGATAATTTCAATTTTAACGTGTTTTAAGTCTTCCCACGCCAATCCTCCTTCCATTAAGTTTAGATGTGCAAAGTACAAACCTAGTTACGTCTATCTCACTCTCGTTGAAGAAGTGAATCACTCACTCTATTGGTTTTAGCAGATATTATAGATTTAGCCAGAAAGAGGAGAAATAATAGCCTGTACTAAATAAAATTCAATAAGAGTGTTTACTCCTCCGTGAATAAATCGGTTAGGTTCTAATCGCGGTTGATGGACGCTGGTTGAACACATCGTGGCGACAACTGTTGTTGCATTGTAAGTATCAGGTTGATGGACGCTGGTTGAACACATCGTGGCGACAACTGTTGTTGCATTGTAAGTATCAGGTTGATGGACGCTGGTCGAACACATCGTGGCGACAACTGTTGTTGCATTGTAAGTATCAGGTTGATGGACGCTGGTCAAACACATCGTGGCGACAACTGTTGTTGCATTGTAAGTATCAGGTTGATGGACGCTGGTCGAACACATCGTGGCGACAACTGTTGTTGCATTGTAAGTATCAGGTTGATGGACGCTGGTTGAACACATCGTGGCGACAACTGTTGTTGCATTGTAAGTCTCAGGTTGATGGACGCTGGTCGAACACATCGTGGCGACAACTGTTGTTGCATTGTAAGTATCAGGTTGATGGACGCTGGTCGAACACATCGTGGCGACAACTGTTGTTGCATTGTAAGTATCAGGTTGATGGACGCTGGTTGAACACATCGTGGCGACAACTGTTGTTGCATTGTAAGTCTCAGGTTGATGGACGCTGGTCGAATATATCGTGGACACAAACGTTGTTGCATTGTAAGTATCAGGTTGATGGACGCTGGTCGAACACATCGTGGCGACAACTGTTGTTGCATTGTAAGTATCAGGTTGATGGACGCTGGTCGAACACATCGTGGCGACAACTGTTGTTGCATTGTAAGTATCAGGTTGATGGACGCTGGTCGAACACATCGTGGCGACAACTGTTGTTGCATTGTAAGTATCAGGTTGATGGACGCTGGTCGAACACATCGTGGCGACAACTGTTGTTGCATTGTAAGTCTCAGGTTGATGGACGCTGGTCGAATATATCGTGGACACAAACGTTGTTGCATTGTAAGTATCAGGTTGATGGACGCTGGTCGAACACATCGTGGCGACAACTGTTGTTGCATTGTAAGTATCAGGTTGATGGACGCTGGTCGAACACATCGTGGCGACAACTGTTGTTGCATTGTAAGTATCAGGTTGATGGACGCTGGTCGAACACATCGTGGCGACAACTGTTGTTGCATTGTAAGTATCAGGTTGATGGACGCTGGTCGAACACATCGTGGCGACAACTGTTGTTGCATTGTAAGTATCAGGTTGATGGACGCTGGTCGAACACATCGTGGCGACAACTGTTGTTGCATTGTAAGTCTCAGGTTGATGGACGCTGGTCGAATATATCGTGGACACAAACGTTGTTGCATTGTAAGTATCAGGTTGATGGACGCTGGTCGAACACATCGTGGCGACAACTGTTGTTGCATTGTAAGTATCAGGTTGATGGACGCTGGTCGAACACATCGTGGCGACAACTGTTGTTGCATTGTAAGTATCAGGTTGATGGACGCTGGTCGAACACATCGTGGCGACAACTGTTGTTGCATTGTAAGTATCAGGTTGATGGACGCTGGTCGAACACATCGTGGCGACAACTGTTGTTGCATTGTAAGTATCAGGTTGATGGACGCTGGTCGAACACATCGTGGCGACAACTGTTGTTGCATTGTAAGTATCAGGTTGATGGACGCTGGTCGAACACATCGTGGCGACAACTGTTGTTGCATTGTAAGTATCAGGTTGATGGACGCTGGTCGAACACATCGTGGCGACAACTGTTGTTGCATTGTAAGTATCAGGTTGATGGACGCTGGTCGAACACATCGTGGCGACAACTGTTGTTGCATTGTAAGTATCAGGTTGATGGACGCTGGTTGAACACATCGTGGACACAAACGTTGTTGCATTATGGAGGCGACACAACTTTAAGGTCTATTTGTGATGTTATTTCGAAGAAGTCTATTGGCCTAAGCATCCGACTCAAGCCTTCCTCAACTTCGCTTCTCCACAGCCTCGCCCAACCACCAATCACGAAACGTCATTGCCATGTGGAGGGCTCCCTTATTGGTGGCTAGGTGAGGCTAAGGAGAGGCTGAGTTGAGGAGGGCTTGAGTGTGAACTACGCATTCGGGCCATGAATAACTCCCTTTGCTCACTAGGACGTTAAAATAACGTTTGGTACTTTAGAGATTAATCAAACATCATCTAAACATAAAATTCACATTCTTATAGTTCTCTTACAACCACTTCGGTAATGCTTTCGTCATCAATCAATGACGTGTTTACGGCCTCGGCCAACCCGAGCAGGTATTTGGATTAGTCACGGCCGCTGCTTGGCTGCCGCTCACCCACCCGTGACAAAGCATTACCGAAGATGTACGTTATACTCAATGTCAGGTTATTTTCCAATGAATAGTAAATATTTCACTCGGTTATTTGGAAACCTTACATTCTACCCCCAAAAAACCTACTTAAATAAAACTTAAGTCGTGTGGTTTATTACTTACGAACCCGCACTGCTTAAGGAACGGCTTCGAAAATTCTTAAGACAAAGTTGTCCAACTGGAAATTCAGGCATTACTCACCTAAAAAAAAAGAAAACCAAAATTAAAAAATAATTTTGAATATGTGTTAAATTGCAGCAGATAATGTGGATGGGGAATAACACAGGAAGCGTTAAAGGAAAAAGGCGAAACAAAGTTGTGTTAGGGTTAAAATTTGAGGGGGTTAGGGGGATGCACTCATAATGTATAATTTACTACAGTACTATGAACAACATAAATAAAATTCCCTATGATAACAAACAAAACTGAATTTGTAGTTATTTTTCAATATAAATAACGCCTAAAATTCTGACACACTCAGATAATAATAATTTGGGATGGGCACAAGTAATGAAAGTATTGGAAAGTTATAGCCTTTATTTCATTTTCGTGCGTAATTTCTCCCTTCCCGCATATCATATAAACATAATAAATGATTATCTTTTCGTTTAATCCTGCGTCGATCCAAAGTTGTATTCAAGAATGGAGGTGAATCATTTTCAGATCATATCTGAATATGTATTTTGTCTTCTTGGTCGTTCAACGAAATTTATGAATTTGACAATGTCTTCATCAACATCGTCGTGATCAACATAACCCATTCTACATGCAGCCATCTTTTCATAACAATACCTGTCAGTTATTGCTTAACAGGCACCCGACCTATCAGTTAGTTTACTTGTCAGATAGGATCACATTTACCTGCCAGTTCCAGTCAGCTAACTGACAGTGGAAATCAGTGATGATTTCAGACATTTTTCCTAGGGGGGGCTGATAAAAATCTGGGGTGTTGCTAAATTAGTAACTCATTTTATGGCTTTTTTTTGACGCCGTGACAAAAGACAGGGGTGTAGGGGGTTACGGTCTCTGTTGATGCCATCCTTTCAGTTTTCGAATATGAGGTGATTCCTATTTGCCATTCTTACCTTTACCTAACATCGTTTAAATAGAAAATAAAATGTTGCAACATTTATGTAGATCAGTTTTTCGTGGAAATCGATTTATTTCCTAGTCCCATATGAGGTGGAAAAATATACCTCATTTTCTTGTATTTTGCATTTTTTTTTTTTGCAAATTTACATTATTTCATGTGATTTTTTTCAATCTGCTAGGGGGGGGCATTTACAACTGCCGGGGGGGGCGGAGCCCCCCCCGGGATATGCCTGAAATCATCACTGGTGGAAATACACCA
The DNA here is from genome assembly GCA_945910005.1 of Isoperla grammatica. Classification (NCBI taxonomy): domain Eukaryota; kingdom Metazoa; phylum Arthropoda; class Insecta; order Plecoptera; family Perlodidae; genus Isoperla; species Isoperla grammatica. Next base: position 35,891,352 of record OX246745.1, read on the forward strand.
AAGTGGAAGTACCAAATGTACTTGCCACTTGAACTGGGCATTGAAATACCGGGCCCAAGTCGGAATATTACATTACCGAATATGTCTATGTTGGATATGTCTATGTTTATAATTTTAAAACAATTGGCCAGGTTTTTCAATGGAAATTATAAAATAACTTAATTTCGATCGATGTGTCACGATAATACTATGGAAGACGTAGGTATGCTTAGTACAGTAACACTTCTATTACTAATTACTATTAGATCGGTATGCTCAGCACTTGCTTAACTTGTAATGGACTAAGAATAAGGAACATGTACTGGTACTCGAAAGGTGTTGACGCAAACATGATCCAACCAATCTGCTCGCATACGAATACTTGATCTCAGATCACAGATCACTCCAACAGATCAGTGATCTGGTGATCTGTGAGAGGGGTGGGGTTAGCAGATTACTAACCTGGTTTTTGGCGGTAAATCGACATTTTATGAGGTTGTAACAGCGAGTAAACGGGGAGGGTTTTAAACCTCAAAAACCGAACATGTTACATACGTAAAAATTGGATTATTAGATTCTCTTTAAAAATTAAATTAAAATTTGTTTTACCTTTTTCAAAAAATCCAGTTAACGTAGATGAAAAGAGAGGGAACTTTTTTTTTGAGGACACTAATATATCAAAAATCGATGATGTTACAAACGTGAAAATTGGTGTTTAGATTCTTCTTTAAAAATAAAAGGAATAAGTGTTTTCTCATTTTCAAAAAATCCTGTTAATGAGGAAAAGTAGTGGTGAAGTGGAGGGGGTGAATTTGTTTTATCTCTAAGACCAACGATAGTCGAGACATGAAAATTAATACATACATTCTTCTTCAAAAATAAAGAAACATATTTTAGCATTTTTCGGAAATCCAGTGAAAGGTGGCAAAAAAGGGGTGTTTTTCAAAAATGTGGATACCTATATCTCAAAATCCAAGAGTGTTACAGCCGTAAAAATTCATATTTAAATTACCTTAAAAAACAAAGAAACACATGTTTTACCATTTTCTGAAAATCCAGTTAATGGGGGGGGGGGGGGGGGGGTGAGAAGAGGATTTGTCCGTATATTTCTTTTCAAGTTTCCTACATTTAAAAAGACGGCTATTTAAAATGTTACATAATGTAAAAAACGATTTAAATATTTTTTGAAACAAAGAAACATATTTTTTTAATATTTAAAGCAGGGGGTGAAAACAAATGTTGATTTTTTAAAACTAAAAAACGGAACAAGTTAAAGTCGTGATATTTGGTTTTGGAAAATTCTCCTTTAAAAATACGTTAACAACTTTTTTACATTTTTTCGAAAATCAAGTTAGAAGAGGTTAAAAGAGGGGATGAATTATTTTAATTATTTTATGATCATGCGTACATTTTGAAAACGGAAGATGTTACAGAAGTGAAAATTGGTATTTAGTTTCTTCTTTAAGAATAAATAAATACGTGTTTTACAATTGACAATTTTTCAATTTAACTGAAAATGTTATATACGTGGGTCTCTCAAAATTAGTTTGTCCTTTTATAATAAAAAAAACACGTTCTACCACTTTCTGAAAATGAAACTGAGGGGAGTGAAAACGGGGGGTGAATCTTATTATGAGTAAGTACACCTAAAACTAAACACGGAAGATGTTATAGACGTGAACATTGTCATTTATATTCTCCTTTTAAAATATGGAAACATGTGTTTTACCGTTTTCCAAAGATCAAATTAAGGGGTGTAAAAAGTGTCGGGGGTGACGTTATTTAATAGGGATACATATGTATCTCAACAACCGAACACGTTACGGACCTGAAAATTAGTATTTAGATTATTCTTCTAAAAAAAAGAAATACGTTTTTTTACCATTTTGTGTACCACAATAATAGGCAACACGCGTACGATTTTTTTTGTTAAGAGCGAAGGATACCTCTACGTAAAAACCGCGGAAAATTTTAATTTTTTAATTATATCTCAAGATTAAAACACAAAATCGAAAATCTTTATAAAGCATAGCGCAGTGGTTTGGTAAGCCCTATACACTGAATGATAAATGTATCTAACATTATAATCAGTATGAATGTGATACTTATTTCCTTAGTAAGAATATAATTATAATATAAACATTATAATATAATATTATAATTATTATTATTCATATTATAATAATATAATAAATATGGCACTAAAGTTACTGAAAACTATTTTCCTGAAACAAAATGGGGCCAAAATGTAAGACAGCCATATTTTAATAAAGTTTTGTCCGGTAACGAACGTGTTAATTTTATTCCGATCTGACAATTATTGGCAACACAAAAGTTACTCGAAAATACTTTTCTGAAACACAATGGCGGCAAAAAGTGAGGTGGCTATATTATAGTACGTTTTTGTCCGGTCACGAATATGCTATTTTTATTGCGATCCTATCAGTATTGAAGGAAGAAATTACATTTGCAAAACGTGACGTAAACAATGCCAACATAACAACCAACAGGAAAAATCAAAGTTCTTTGAAAATGATTCCAACTTTTTTATTGCTGAAAGTTGTTCTATCTATGAGGTACTTGGATAGCTGTTTATTCAAATTGGTTGGCTGTTGTCGATGACGGTAACTATGAAAACAGGAGCAACATTTCGTGTTCGCAGAGCGTTTTCCTAGTGAATACAATATAATTATAACTGAAACAATAATTATCAAGAATGCGGTCAAATACATTTGAAGTAATGTTGTGGTTGTATAATTCAGTTGGTGCTTGGTTCGACATTTAGTGCTTCAATGATACACTGCATGTAGCTTGTAACTAGTCTAGTATCTGCGGTACGCCAGGGCAGTGTTTATGTACGCATCTCCTCAATGATACACTGCATGTAGCTTGTAACTAGTCTAGTATCTGCGGTACGCCACGGCAGTGTTTATGTACGCATCTCCTCAATGATACACTGCATGTAGCTTGTAACTAGTCTAGTATCTGCGGTACGCCACGGCAGTGTTTATGTACGCATCTCCTCAATGATACACTGCATGTAGCTTGTAACTAGTCTAGTATCTGCGGTACGCCAGGGCAGTGTTTATGTACGCATCTCCTCAATGATACACTGCATGTAGCTTGTAACTAGTCTAGTATCTGCGGTACGCCAGGGCAGTGTTTATGTACGCATCTCCTCAATGATACACTGCATGTAGCTTGTAACTAGTCTAATATCTGCGGTACGCCACGGCAGTGTTTATGTACGCATCTCCTCAATGATACACTGCATGTAGCTTGTAACTAGTCTAGTATCTGCGGTACGCCAGGGCAGTGTTTATGTACGCATCTCCTCAATGATACACTGCATGTAGCTTGTAACTAGTCTAGTATCTGCGGTACGCCACGGCAGTGTTTATGTACGCATCTCCTCAATGATACACTGCATGTAGCTTGTAACTAGTCTAGTATCTGCGGTACGCCAGGGCAGTGTTTATGTACGCATCTCCTCAATGATACACTGCATGTAGCTTGTAACTAGTCTTGTATCTGCGGTACGCCACGGCAGTGTTTATGTACGCATCTCCTAAATGATACACTGCATGTAGCTTGTAACTAGTCTAGTATCTGCGGTACGCCAGGGCAGTGTTTATGTACGCATCTCCTCAATGATACACTGCATGTAGCTTGTAACTAGTCTAGTATCTGCGGTACGCCACGGCAGTGTTTATGTACGCATCTCCCCAATGATACACTGCATGTAGCTTGTAACTAGTCTAGTATCTGCGGTACGCCAGGGCAGTGTTTATGTACGCACCTCCTAAATGATACACTGCATGTAGCTTGTAACTAGTCTAGTATCTGCGGTACGCCACGGCATTGTTTATGTACGCATCTCCTCAATGATACACTGCATGTAGCTTGTAACTAGTCTAGTATCTGCGGTACGCCACGGCAGTGTTTATGTACGCATCTCCTCAATGATACACTGCATGTAGCTTGTAACTAGTCTAGTATCTGCGGTACGCCACGGCAGTGTTTATGTACGCATCTCCTCAATGATACACTGCATGTAGCTTGTAACTAGTCTAGTATCTGCGGTACGCCACGGCAGTGTTTATGTACGCATCTCCTCAATGATACACTGCATGTAGCTTGTAACTAGTCTAGTATCTGCGGTACGCCAGGGCAGTGTTTATGTACGCATCTCCTCAATGATACACTGCATGTAGCTTGTAACTAGTCTAGTATCTGCGGTACGCCACGGCAGTGTTTATGTACGCATCTCCTCAATGATACACTGCATGTAGCTTGTAACTAGTCTAGTATCTGCGGTACGCCACGGCAGTGTTTATGTACGCATCTCCTCAATGATACACTGCATGTAGCTTGTAACTAGTCTAGTATCTGCGGTACGCCACGGCAGTGTTTATGTACGCATCTCCTCAATGATACACTGCATGTAGCTTGTAACTAGTCTAGTATCTGCGGTACGCCACGGCAGTGTTTATGTACGCATCTCCTCAATGATACACTGCATGTAGCTTGTAACTAGTCTAGTATCTGCGGTACGCCACGGCAGTGTTTATGTACGCATCTCCTCAATGATACACTGCATGTAGCTTGTAACTAGTCTAGTATCTGCGGTACGCCACGGCAGTGTTTATGTACGCATCTCCTCAATGATACACTGCATGTAGCTTGTAACTAGTCTAGTATCTGCGGTACGCCACGGCAGTGTTTATGTACGCATCTCCTCAATGATACACTGCATGTAGCTTGTAACTAGTCTAGTATCTGCGGTACGCCAGGGCAGTGTTTATGTACGCATCTCCTCAATGATACACTGCATGTAGCTTGTAACTAGTCTAGTATCTGCGGTACGCCACGGCAGTGTTTATGTACGCATCTCCTCAATGATACACTGCATGTAGCTTGTAACTAGTCTAGTATCTGCGGTACGCCAGGGCAGTGTTTATGTACGCATCTCCTCAATGATACACTGCATGTAGCTTGTAACTAGTCTAGTATCTGCGGTACGCCACGGCAGTGTTTATGTACGCATCTCCTCAATGATACACTGCATGTAGCTTGTAACTAGTCTAGTATCTGCGGTACGCCACGGCAGTGTTTATGTACGCATCTCCTCAATGATACACTGCATGTAGCTTGTAACTAGTCTAGTATCTGCGGTACGCCACGGCAGTGTTTATGTACGCATCTCCTCAATGATACACTGCATGTAGCTTGTAACTAGTCTAGTATCTGCGGTACGCCACGGCAGTGTTTATGTACGCATCTCCTCAATGATACACTGCATGTAGCTTGTAACTAGTCTAGTATCTGCGGTACGCCACGGCAGTGTTTATGTACGCCACGGCAGTGTTTATGTACGCATCTCCTCAATGATACACTGCATGTAGCTTGTAACTAGTCTAGTATCTGCGGTACGCCACGGCAGTGTTTATGTACGCCACGGCAGTGTTTATGTACGCATCTCCTCAATGATACACTGCATGTAGCTTGTAACTAGTCTAGTATCTGCGGTACGCCACGGCAGTGTTTATGTACGCCACGGCAGTGTTTATGTACGCATCTCCTCAATGATACACTGCATGTAGCTTGTAACTAGTCTAGTATCTGCGGTACGCCACGGCAGTGTTTATGTACGCCACGGCAGTGTTTATGTACGCATCTCCTCAATGATACACTGCATGTAGCTTGTAACTAGTCTTGTATCTGCGGTACGCCACGGCAGTGTTTATGTACGCATCTCCTCAATGATACACTGCATGTAGCTTGTAACTAGTCTTGTATCTGCGGTACGCCACGGCAGTGTTTATGTACGCCACGGCAGTGTTTATGTACGCCACGGCATCAGGGCATGTCCATACTTCACAGAACGACAGCTAGTGAGGATGGCCCCACAACGGGGGATCGCGCGGGGACTGTCATCCCAAGGACTTGTTTTTTATTTTAGCACTACATTTAAGTTGGACCATCCCCTTAATCTTTACCCGACTCTATAAATTAATCACTGTAATGTATTTCGAGTTTCTGGCAAAGCCATGTTGTTAAAATGTGTGAAAGACTTTTGTTTAATATCTTCGTCCTAATTTATTATGTGGTCTGAATGATTTACAGAATAATGCTGTAAACTAGCTCCGATTAAATTAAAACTTGGCTGTCGGTATCGCTGTGTCCACTACGCTTAAAATTCTTACATTTTGGGCCGATCGAACGGTTCCGTCGTGTAAATAATTGCAAAGTGGGGTCGTCATGGATTATGTAATAGTGAAGTGTCAGATGTGATACCGACCAACCTAAATCAAGTTGAATCTCGTTCTAATGCTTCCGGTATTGTAGAGACACTATCAGCACGTCTATTGGCAGGCGTTGTCTTGAGTTGGTGCATCCATGTAGTGAACAGGAAAAAGCAGGCATCGGGAACTCCCGAAACGAATTCCGTTGAAATAGACCGCGTGGAGCGACCGCCTCTCCTTAGAATTTTACAGTTCACATTGCTTGTTAAAGGGTTATTCAGGCAAGAAACTGAAAAAATCACATAGATATCCGCCCATGAGAAATAATGGTACCGTTGATTGAGTAATATAGGGAAGAAGCCCCACGCCATCGGCAGTTTGTCTACCGCCTTTTACTGCCCAAAATACTTTAGTCGGGTAGTAGAAGTTCGCCATTGGACGCGATGACGGAGCCTGATTGGTCGGCTACTTCACCGAACGAAGACAGCCGAAAACTTCGTCATCGCGTCGCTTGGCGAACTTCTACTACCCGATTAAAGTATGTTGGGCAGAATAAGGCGGTAGACAAACTACCGATTGCGTTGGACCTCTACCCTATGAAAGATAAAAACATTTAACGAAAGCGTTCAATTTGGGCTACTTGCCCAACAATAATTTTCTTATGGGAGTTCGTATGTACGCTGTTATCAACCAATAGGGCAACAACAAGACAAAGTAAAGCAGTTATAAATTATTGGGTCTTTGATGTGAACACAGGAGTTCTTTAACTTGAGTAATATGTAGCTGGAGTTGAATAATTTTCTCAAGCTCGATTTTAATTCGGTTATTATTATAGAACCCGAGCGATCACGTATGCTCAGTTCCCATAAGAAAAATAATTGGTTAGCAACTTGCCAATATTTTACGATTTCCTTATTTTTTCCTTTTTTCTCTTTAAGGTAGGAACTTTTTTACACTTATGTGTAATTATTTCCCATTAATGGGAATATAATATGATTTTTTTTAGTTTCTTGCTTGAACACCTCTATGACCTGGTGAATCCAGGCTTTGGTACATCCAAGGGTAGGGGAGGAGCGTATCTTTAACTGAATTGAACATAGTGAATTGTTTTCTACCCGCACTATAAACATTAGTATCGTACTTCCAAAACAATTTACTAATTCGACCAGTAGTGTTTATAAGACACACAGGAAACACACAACAGGGCTGGTAGACACACAGGAAACACACAACAGGGCTGGTAGACACACAGGAAACACACAACAGGGCTGGTAGACACACAGGAAACACACAACAGGGCTGGTAGACATGCAGGAAACACACAACAGGGCTGGTAGACACACAGGACACACACAACAGGGCTGGTAGACACACAGGACACACACAACAGGGCTGGTAGACACACAGGACACACACAACAGGGCGGTAGACACAGGAAACACACAACAGGGCTGGTAGACACACAGGAAACACACAACAGGGCTGGTAGACACACAGGAAACACACAACAGGGCTGGTAGACACACAGGAAACACACAACAGGGCGGTAGACACAGTCTCTTTCTACAAGATTGTCAAATTTCGTTATTCCTTTAGCCATTCTCCTGTAGCGTTACCCAAAACTGGGTGGCATTACTGCCCCTGCATTACTGCGCGCTGTTTCCACAAAAACAACAGGTTCCTGGCGTTCTCTCACCCATTTGTAAAGGCCGTCTTCCGCTTAGTAGAGTGCACACGCATATCAGACACACCCGCTTTCTGCGATATAAATGTCCAGCTGTTTTCAAGTAGGCATAGATGGAAGGAACTAGAGAAGTAGAAGATTAATAAGCTGGACTAGGGCAATTCATATTTCCGTGACGTATAAGTAAATTAGATGGCAAAATCACCCGTTTGTTTATTATTATTATTATTATGCCTTTATTTACACAGAATAAGAGCAATTCCACAATGGTAAATATAATAAAGACAACAAAAGACAAAAACATACACAGTAAAACTTAACAAGAAAACAGGTTAGTCAATATGGTTATAACTTAAAATAGAAATAACAATGACAGTCATCACAAACAAATCAAACATACATAGACACTCACAAAAAAAACAATATTATGTAGTTACACATGACATTTTAAAACATGTTTCGCGCGTAAGACAGAGTCCTTACCTAAATCAATGTCAACAGTAGGCGGCAAGTTATTGTAGGAATTTTGTAATCTATTTAAAATGGAAAACTTTGAAGCATTGGTCCTGCATTTACTTGTAAGAAATAAATGTGTGTGTCTTGACCTCCGTTGCGGCACATTAAAAATTTAAAATTAATTCTCGATAAAAGTTCTCCACAGTCAATATTATTGTTTACAATTTTGTGTAAAAATACCAAGTCAGCAATTTTCCTCCTACACGAAAGAGTAGGCATTCTAAAATGAGTGCACAATCTTGTATAATCTATTCTGTGAAACGTCAAACCAGTTCTAAAACACATCCTTAATGTACACATCTCCTTTGTAACCATTCCACATTGTCCTCCCAGGTTTTATATTGAGGGTTCCAGATTGCTGACGCATACTCTAGATTAGGTCTTACAAGAGACGAATATACATATTGTACTGTTGAGTTAGAAAAGTGAAAACAATGACGCTTCAAAAAACCTAACATCTTAGGATGCGGCAATACTCGACAGCTAAATTTTAATCAAGACTCCGGCCGCGAAAGCTCGCGACAATCTATGCACCCTGCATCTATGTGCCGTGCATCTATGTGCCGTGAACCTATGTGCCGTGAACCTATGTGCCGTGCATCTATGTGCCGTGCATCTATGTGCCGTGCATCTATGTGCCATGCAAGTATGTACCGTGCATCTATGTGCCGTGCAGCTATGTGCCGTGCAGCTATGTGCCGTGCCTCTATGTGCCATGCATCTATGTGCCGTGCATCTATGTGCCGTGCATCTATGTGCCGTGCATCTATGTGCCGTGCATCTATGTGCCGTGCATCTATGTGCCGTGAACCTATGTGCCGTGAACCTATGTGCCGTGCTGCTATGTGCCGTGCATCTTTGTGCCGTGCAGCTATGTGCCATGCAGCTATGTGCCGTGCATCTATGTGCCGTGCATCTATGTGCCGTGCAGCTATGTGCCGTGCATCTATGTACCGTGAACCTATGTGCCGTGCATCTATGTGCCGTGAACCTATGTGCCGTGAACCTATGTGCCGTGCAGCTATGTGCCGTGCATCTATGTGCCGTGAAACTATGTGCCGTGCATCTATGTGCCGTGCAGCTATGTGCCGTGCATCTATGTGCCGTGCATCTATGTGCCGTGAACCTATGTGCCGTGCATCTTTGCGCCGTGCATCTATGTGCCGTGAACCTATGTGCCTTGCAGCTATGTGCCGTGCATCTATGTGCCGTGCATCTATGTGCCGTGAACCTGTGCCGTGCAGCTATGTGCCGTGCATCTTTGTGCCGTGCCGCTATGTGCCGTGCAGCTGTGCCGTGCAGCTATGTGCCGTGCAGCTATGTGCCGTGCAATCGTCCCGAAACCTAGGATGCGGCCAATACTCGACAGCTAAGTTTTAATCAAGACTCCGGCCGCGAAAGCTCGCGACAAGTTTTAACTATGATTAGCTTCGTGAAGTGTTGGCAAAGACCTGAAACTTGTGATTTACGATATTTTTATGTTTTAATACGAGTCAGGGGAGATTTTATTAAGAAATCAAGATCCACCGTGCTAGGTGTAGGCAAACGCAGTCACTCACTGGCAACAGGGCTTCAGGAACTTCAAAGAAAACTTTCCTAATCAGATCTGCCACAAAACACGAATTTCTTCTCTCTCTGCGTCTCTCTCGCTCTGTTTCCACATATCCGTAGTGGGGTTGACGGAACGTGGAGGCAAAGTTTTACCATTCAAGACTCCGGAAAGTAATCGCATGCAGATCAATGGGGATTTCAACGTCGATACAACTTGGTTCGATACACGGAGACTTCTGCAACTTGGCCGCACTAATTAAATTACTAAATATTATTGCACGGGGAAGGAACGCTTCATGAAAGCAAAGTGATTGGACTTGACAGTTTGGAATGATTGTGTATGGAATGCACGAGAGAGGCATGTGTGTCGGTGAGGGAAGATCTGAATGTGAGTAGCTATCTACCCCTTCATGTTTCGCTGTCGTCTTTGTCATACCCCATGGCCATGTCAAATCAAGAATAATTCAATGTTATGTAAATCTGTATTTTATTCAGCCTGATCGGACAGCTGTACCCGAGTAAATTGAGTTTGAAAATATCTGTACGGAATCTATAGTCCATTAGGTACTAAGGAAGCGACCCCCCCACCTGGCGCAAATTTTCACTAAAGCAGTTCGATATAGAAAAAAATAACAGTTCATAATTCACTTGTTTGCCACGTGACAGCTGGGGTGTTTGGCCTCCAGGGGTGTCCAAAGTTGAGATTTTCAAAACTTGAATTTGTCATTATTCTCAAAGTATTTGTAAATTTGTAATTATTCTTTCATAAACTGATGTATAGTTATATTTTCTTAATTTTAGTACAGAAAAACAAAGATAATTTCTAAAGGGGTGTCCAAATAAAAATATAAACATTTTTACCACTGTATACAACTGTTACATGCAATTTTTGGCACATCCTGATTAAAAAAAGATCCATATAGAAGTATGATTCATAAAACGTTTTAAAAACAGATGGTGAATAATTTTTTTTAAAGGGGTGCCCAAAATGCTGGATTTCTTATTAGGATTAATATGTAAACAATGTAAGAAAACGAAATATATGTATGGATGGTACCAAAATCATTAAATCTTTTTATTAATAAGCATATATTTAATCCACAACATTAACATAGTCGGGGGTGTCCATAATTTAATGTTTTAATCAAATAATTGCCTAATTATGTTACTCGATGGAAAAATGCTGTCAGAGTTTTGTCATCATCGAGTCGAAATAAAATACAAAACAGAACTATTTTATTTTTAGGATAGGGTTGTCCAAAAGTTCAATTCAAATTTACTTCATTTTACATGGCAATAAATAAACCGTCACTTTCTACGTTTTAAGCGACTATATCCTAAAATGGACTAAGTTTTGTAGTTTTTCTAAGAGTGGAGAATTACTGGGATATTTGTAAATAGACGAATAATCATGGAATTGGTTTGCACACTTACACACTGTTGTTGTAGGTACTTCTTGAAACTCGCAGTTAATTCGATATCATACTGTTTAACCAAAAGCATAAAGCAGCCAAAATTAAATTAATGAGGAATTCCGATTGAAAATCAAGGGAAACGGTTTAACCCCGGGTGTTTGTTGTATACGGAAAGTTTGTTGTAGAGGGAAGAATGTAGTGTGTTCAGCTTTGTTTAATTTATATGTTATTGCTCATTGTTTCATTGGAATCTGTTCCTTCGTTCTCTCTCTCTCCCTCTAGCTACTCGTATTCGTCAAAGTACAATCCCATTTCTTGGTAATCGCCAACTTTACTGAGCTCATCTACTTCTTCTTTGGCATCATCACCGCCAGCATCACCATTATTGGTGTTCTCACTCAACAGATCTACAAATACTCGTGGCATAATGTCAACCTCAGTTCACGTATACTCAAGACATTAGAATTAGGTCCAGGGATATCTGGGCTTAGCTTCCATTGCCCGATTACAAACAAATTAGCTCGTTTTATGGGCTGTCCTAAAGACGATCTACAAGGAGGTGAAAGGCTGAAGTCTGAACCGTTGTAGTTGTGCGCAATTTACAGATCAATTGCACTTTTTTAAGATGGTATATCGAAGTTATTGACGTTAAATGGTTTTTCTAATGATGCTCATACATCGAACACACATATTTCTCTAGTGTTTCATACTGTTCCTCATCGATGTTCCCAAAGACGTAAACACACCCAGATATTATGTGGTGTTCAAGAACCTTCAGTGTAGCCAGTTTTCCTTGGCGAACAATTAATGCGTTTGTACTATCACACCCAGTGAATGCATGGAAAGCAGGAAGAACATTAGACATTTCCACCCCAAATATATTTCCCACTTCATTTACGTCAACTAGTCTTCCCTTGTTTCCAGAACCTATATAAAATAAAATAAAATAATTGACTGTGGACATACTTCACCCAAAGTAAAAATTCACACCTGTGTCCGGACTTCTGATAACGAGAACACGTGGTGGTTCAGAAATGTTTAGAGCAGACTGATAATGCAGTAGGTTTTTTGTATTGACCTCTTCTTCTGATTACTGTAGATCGTCCCCGGGGTTTGTAATGCCAGGGCGGCCATCTACACTAGTCATAACAGTGCATATGTCTTCACAAACCACAAAACAATCGTATATGCAATAGTTGGTCTGCAAATAGCTCACCTTCACTGCGATAAGATTAATTTTACTATTTGTATATTGTTAGAAATTGAAAAAAATTATTTCCAAACTCGATGAAGTTTTGTCATTCACACAGTTATTAAATACTTCTTTGCTTGATCTCTTCTCATTCTTACAGTATTTTTTATTGAATCACGGCTTGTATAGGCAGGGTCAATTTGGCATTTTAATTGTTGTTGAGGCCTAGCTGTTTTGATTAATTTGAAGATTTCCAGGAAACAAGTTTTTACACTATAAATGGCTTTATTTCCTTGATAAGGGGAGTCTGCGATCTCTCCAGGACATCGGCTAATACTATGCTATTACATCACATTTGGTTTTGGATAAATGTTCAATATAATACTATAATTGCTATTATCAACTCAAATGAACTTTGTACAGTAATGTAAATGTATCTATTCTTCGAAATTACAGTATTTACAAATCTTACTCAGCTTTAACTTTAGTTATGTCCAGAACAAAATGAGTGGGTGTATTTGGAGGAAGGCCACCATAAGTGGTATCGGCAAATTGTTGATTTTGGACAACCCTGTTCATAATAATACCAACATATAAATATTGATTGTTTGTACACAGTTATGAAGTATGGTAGTGCAAAAATTATTATCTTTAGGGATTACCCACTAACAACAAATATACAATTATATTTGTATTTATGATGATGGACACCCCCACAATGTAAACGCCCCAGATACCAACTAGCAATCAAGTAGACAATGTAAAATCACAAGTGTTTTTTTAAGAAAGCAAGTATAGTCACATTAGTTGGAGGTGCCACTTTATGGATTAACCATAGTGAACGGTATATCTAAAGTAGTGGAAATATAACTATAATTGTTGGACAACCCTTCATTATTGACGTTAGTTTATTTTATTATTAGTCAGAGGAATTATATGTATTGATTTTTGTAATTTCAACAGGCATAATTTCCAGAAACGTGACCAAACTTTGAGATCTTAGTAGTAAAATAACGTCAACTTTGGACATCCCTGGAGGCCAAACGCCCCAGCTGTCACGTGGCAAACAAGTGGATTATTGTTCCTCGTTTTTTTCTCTACAAAACTGCTATTCTGAAAATTTGCGCCAGGGGGGGGGGGGGGGGGGGAAGGGGAGGGGGGGTTATAAGCCACCTAACGGACTAATAGCGACGTCACTGGAGAAGACCGAGAGCGGATACAATGGCACAATCCACAATAACCTTGAGAATGATGTCATACAGGAGTGAGTTGGAGCCAATCAGCGGGTCTCACCCATCTATGACGTCATACAGGAGTGAGTTGGAGCCAATCAGCGGGTCTCACCCATCTATGACGTCATACAGGAGTGAGTTGGAGCCAATCAGCGGGTCTCACTCATCTATGACGTCATACAGGAGTGAGTTGGAGCCAATCAGCGGGTCTCACTCATCTATGACGTCATACAGGAGTGAGTTGGAGCCAATCAGCGGGTCTCACCCATCTATGACGTCATACAGGAGTGAGTTGGAGCCAATCAGCGGGTCTCACTCATCTATGACGTCATACAGGAGTGAGTTGGAGCCAATCAGCGGGTCTCACTCATCTATGACGTCATACAGGAGTGAGTTGGAGCCAATCAGCGGGTCTCACCCATCTATGACGTCATACAGGAGTGAGTTGGAGCCAATCAGCGGGTCTCACCCATCTATGACGTCATACAGGAGTGAGTTGGAGCCAATCAGCGGGTCTCACCCATCTATGACGTCATACAGGAGTGAGTTGGAGCCAATCAGCGGGTCTCACTCATCTATGACGTCATACAGGAGTGAGTTGGAGCCAATCAGCGGGTCTCACTCATCTATGACGTCATACAGGAGTGAGTTGGAGCCAATCAGCGGGTCTCACCCATCTATGACGTCATACAGGAGTGAGTTGGAGCCAATCAGCGGGTCTCACCCATCTATGACGTCATACAGGAGTGAGTTGGAGCCAATCAGCGGGTCTCACCCATCTATGACGTCATACAGGAGTGAGTTGGAGCCCATCAGCGGGTCTCACCCATCTATGACGTCATACAGGAGTGAGTTGGAGCCAATCAGCGGGTCTCACTCATCTATGACGTCATACAGGAGTGAGTTGGAGCCAATCAGCGGGTCTCACCCATCTATGACGTCATACAGGAGTGAGTTGGAGCCAATCAGCGGGTCTCACCCATCTATGACGTCATACAGGAGTGAGTTGGAGCCAATCAGCGGGTCTCACCCATCTATGACGTCATACAGGAGTGAGTTGGAGCCCATCAGCGGGTCTCACTCATCTATGACGTCATACAGGAGTGAGTTGGAGCCAATCAGCGGGTCTCACCCATCTATGACGTCATACAGGAGTGAGTTGGAGCCAATCAGCGGGTCTCACTCATCTATGACGTCATACAGGAGTGAGTTGGAGCCAATCAGCGGGTCTCACCCATCTATGACGTCATACAGGAGTGAGTTGGAGCCAATCAGCGGGTCTCACCCATCTATGACGTCATACAGGAGTGAGTTGGAGCCCATCAGCGGGTCTCACTCATCTATGACGTCATACAGGAGTGAGTTGGAGCCAATCAGCGGGTCTCACTCATCTATGACGTCATACAGGAGTGAGTTGGAGCCAATCAGCGGGTCTCACCCATCTATGACGTCATACAGGAGTGAGTTGGAGCCAATCAGCGGGTCTCACCCATCTATGACGTCATACAGGAGTGAGTTGGAGCCAGTCAGCGGGTCTCACCCATCTATGACGTCATACAGGAGTGAGTTGGAGCCAATCAGCGGGTCTCACCCATCTATGACGTCATACAGGAGTGAGTTGGAGCCAATCAGCGGGTCTCACTCATCTATGAGGTCATACAGGAGTGAGTTGGAGCCAATCAGCGGGTCTCACTCATCTATGACGTCATACAGGAGTGAGTTGGAGCCAATCAGCGGGTCTCACTCATCTATGACGTCAAACAGGAGTGAGTTGGAGCCAATCAGTGGGTCTCACCCATCTATGACGTCATACAGGAGTGAGTTGGAGCCAATCAGCGGGTCTCACTCATCTATGACGTCATACAGGAGTGAGTTGGAGCCAATCAGCGGGTCTCACTCATCTATGACGTCATACAGGAGTGAGTTGGAGCCAGTCAGCGGGTCTCACCCATCTATGACGTCATACAGGAGTGAGTTGGAGCCAATCAGCGGGTCTCACTCATCTATGACGTCATACAGGAGTGAGTTGGAGCCAATCAGCGGGTCTCACTCATCTATGACGTCATACAGGAGTGAGTTGGAGCCAATCAGCGGGTCTCACCCATCTATGACGTCATACAGGAGTGAGTTGGAGCCAATCAGCGGGTCTCACTCATCTATGACGTCATACAGGAGTGAGTTGGAGCCAATCTGCGGGTCTAACCCATCTATGACGTCATACAGGAGTGAGTTGGAGCCAATCAGCGGGTCTCACTCATCTATGACGTCATACAGGAGTGAGTTGGAGCCAATCAGCGGGTCTCACTCATCTATGACGTCATACAGGAGTGAGTTGGAGCCAATCAGCGGGTCTCACTCATCTATGACGTCATACAGGAGTGAGTTGGAGCCAATCAGCGGGTCTCACCCATCTATGACGTCATACAGGAGTGAGTTGGAGCCAATCAGCGGGTCTCACTCATCTATGACGTCATACAGGAGTGAGTTGGAGCCAATCAGCGGGTCTCACTCATCTATGACGTCATACAGGAGTGAGTTGGAGCCAATCAGCGGGTCTCACCCATCTATGACGTCATACAGGAGTGAGTTGGAGCCAATCAGCGGGTCTCACTCATCTATGACGTCATACAGGAGTGAGTTGGAGCCAATCAGCGGGTCTCACCCATCTATGACGTCATACAGGAGTGAGTTGGAGCCAATCAGCGGGTCTCACTCATCTATGACGTCATACAGGAGTGAGTTGGAGCCAATCAGCGGGTCTCACCCATCTATGACGTCAAACAGGAGTGAGTTGGAGCCAGTCAGCGGGTAGATTTGTCAAATATTGGTGATTTGATTTTTACGTCATCATCCACAAGGTTGCTGTGGAACCCTTGTGGAACCCAGTCGGCCAGATAGATTCCCATACGATGACTTCCCTTCCCGTCAGCTGGGAACCCTTCGAGTAGTTCCCAATCCCAGAGTACTGTTTTTTTATTTTCCCCCACTTTAGAAACGTTTTGAAACATTATCTTACTCGCCATATTATCATAAGTTTTTTTCTTTCGGTGAGATAGTTGCTCGCCCATAAGGGCACACGGGCATGTGCCCCCCTCCCCTCCCGCCAACCGCCAACAATCACTCACATTAAATTACAAGTTGTGTACTTGTGGTATGTTTACATAAAATCGAAAAGTTTGTAATTGCAATGTGCACATTCAAATAAAGGCGCGGTGTGCTGACTTATCCAGGCAGACGGCGGTACCCGAAAACTACGACAGAGCTCGTTACGGTTACGTTTTAGCTACCGTTATCGCTGGCCGCTGCGTCTTTGGGTTTATTGCGTCTTGCATTTTGTGACTTGTTGACTCGGTGAGTAGAGACCTGCATATCCGCGGATATGCGCGGGTTATCCGCGGATATCCGCTCAATCATGGCGGGTTGCGGATAAAAAGAGTACTTTCGGCTGCGGGTGCGGGGCGGGTGCGGGTTGTTGGTAAAAGTCCAAATTAAAAATTAAACGTGAATTTGTTGATTTTACGTTTCTCGTACTTATGTTGAGAACTGTACTTTTCGATGTAAACGACGATTTATGTCAAGTCAAGTATTTCAAGTATTTTCTAGATGCCTAATCTTGAGCGGCAACCGCACTTGAAGAACAGTGTGGACACTGAACATATCACTGCAGCAGTTGATGTATAAAATTAGTTTAGTTTTAAGTTTTGAATTACGGGAGTTTCTTACCATGTAACATGATTGAATTGTTTACACCTAAGATAATATTCGATTAAAATACTGCTATTCAAGACTAAGCTTACTTATTGTTTGATAAATCCCCCTTTACCCTCTAAAAAGGAATAACGACAACAACGCAGAACATATAGAAACATAGACAAAAAAGCGGGTTGCGGGTGCGGTTGCGGTTTTGATCGCGCGGGTGCGGATCAGCATTTAAAAAAAAATGCGGATTGCGGATGCGGGTTGAGTTTTAACTTTGTGGTTGCGGGCCGGTTGCGGATAGCATTTTTCTGACCCGCGCAGGTCTCTATCGGTGAGCCCAAGCCGATAACACTCATACCGCGCATGCGCAGTTACGTTTTTCCGCTGATAAGTGAGTGGAGATGGCAGATTTTACATGAGGAATGAGCATGTTTTGTCGAGAGCCCCAGTACGCCACGAGCCGCCACTGGCGTGTGGTAACAAAATATATCTGCGGAAGTTCGAATAACTTGCTTCTAAAATGGGCTGTAAGTTATTTGCTAAATAGTAAATACACGACACAAAAGTTGGGCATGGAATTGCGAACTGCTATTGACAACGAAACTTTCAAATATGAGGCAGGTCCTGCCGTGAATCTCCATCTTTTTTCTCCATTTTTACAAAGAAATAATCGTAATTATTGAATGTTATATGCCAATAATACCCGGCTACAGCGGCACCATTTACACTCATGGCACCTACCCGGCATACGGGAAAGACGTGGGTTCGAGTTCGATCGAGTTTGTTGATATCTGGATTTTAAGTCTATTCCTACACGAATATTTCAGAATTTTACATCACCGAAACCTTGAATACGAACAAAAAACAAAAGCATTTACGCGACACTGGTATGTGTCATGGTCCAACTATATCTTTGTGTTACTATTGCTATGCTCCAACTCCAAGCGCCTTAGCTGTTCTGGGTGAATTGCGTTTGTGCGTGTTGGACTGCCGGCTACTAGAGCCGTGATGATGTAATGACCAATTAGATGAGTGCTAACTACAGCTGGTCGCGAAGCGTTGCTTGCACGTGGCTGAGCACGTGGTCTTCATATGGCCGGCTGATAACAGTATGATTCACGACTACGCCCACGCAGCGGGTTCGATTCCAGATACCGGATATATGGGGAACCTGACTTAATTATACTAAATTATTTTTATTTTTTAAACGATTAAATGATCAACACACATCAATCAACACACGTCAATCATCACACGTCAAACAACACAAGTCAATCAACACACGTCACTCAACACAAGTCAATCAACACACGGCACTCAACACACGTCAATCAACACACGTCAATCAACAAACCTCAATCAACACACCTCAATCAACACACGTCAATCAACACACTTCAATCAACACACGTCAATCAACACACCTCAATCAACACACGTCAATCAACACACGTCAATCAACACACCTCAATCAACACACATCGATCAACACACGTCAATCAACGCACGTCAATCAACACACGTCAAACAACACACATCAATCAACACACGTCAATCAACACACGTCAAACAACACACATCAATCAACACACATCAATCAACACACGTCACTCAACACACGTCAATCAACACACATCAATCAACACGTCACTCAACACACGCCAATCAACACACGTCAATCAACACGCATCAATCAACACACGTCAATCAACACACGTCAATCAACACACGTCAATCAACACACATCAATCAAACATCAAAATTAACGGTGTTTTATTGATGTGTTGAAAACACTTCCAGATAGAAAAAAGTGATTCCTACGCGTTATTTGGATCTGTATCAGCTGAACAATGAATTTCAAAACTTTCAAATATTGTAATTGTTAGGATTTTAATTTCTGAATGAATTCAATAACTTGGGCTCAATTAATCATTGAAATGACATACTTTATAATTAAAATGTTTGAGACACTTATACATTCATTGTTTAACTGATACAAAATGAAATTGCGCGTAGGAATTTCAATAACTTCCTTTCAATAATAATAAATTTCAATAACTTCAATAAATTCAAGCATTTTCAAGATATCAATAAAAGCCGTTAATCTAGCGATTACGGCGCTATTTACTCTTAATCTTCACAACGTTCAATAATCTTGTAGACGATGTCACTGGTGAGCCTAACAACGAAAGCCACTGGAATACGAATAGAATGAAAGCCGGTCTAGTGACGTCATATGTCCCCTGGGAGGTTTACCTGCCCGTCATTCACGCGGCCATCGATCACAAAGATTCCACTTGGCCAGCGGAAAGAATATCGAGAAACAGTCACTCACTTACGTACCAAACTGGACCTCACTAGAAGTAAGTAAAGAACTACCGTATACATGTAAAGGCCCAAACACAACAGTCGGCATCGTGAACGTAATCGTAATGTGGTAATCGTGAAAGAATTAACTACCTTGGTTCTTATGGCGCTGTTCACAACTAAAACCTAATGCGGCAATCGGGATTGTAATCGGGACATGTGTCTTATTTCTACAATTACGACACCGATGAACCGTACCCCATCGCCTGAGTAATTGGCGTTGGCTTTTCAACTGCATAAAGCTTGATGCTATAATATAAATATAGCAGTAGTAATTTCTGCTTTGTGGAATGCTATAGAGATGCGCAAAAATGGTGACAACGAAATTCTCTTCAAATTCAGTTTTCACGCGAATCACCTGAATTGTGATTGAATATGTACCCATTTCAATTCGCGAAATTTCGCGATATTGAAGTTGAAAGTGCTAACTAGCGGAGAAATGAGCAATTATGATTTAAAACGCGAATTAGCTCGCGAAACTTAAATCTCCCTCTAAAATTAGCAATTTTTTCTGATGTGAATTTTTCGAAGTTGACGCTAAAATTCGTGTGATGCGTTGTCGCGAAGACCTTCATCGGCCAGACATGGTCGTCGAGCGGTGAGACTTTAGGACTAGCTTAATTACCAGGAAAACGCTCTATGTGACGCGTTGATAAGCGAGCGCGTCCATGTCCACGAATTTTCTGGCTAAAAGTTCTCAAAGCTATCGTCATTGTTAAATGTAAGAGATCTGGTAAGATAAAAGTGTACACACAACAATTAACAACAATACAAGAGTGCGCATTGTAAACATTTTTTCTAATTTCAATAGCTATTACACCTCTCGACATTGTTGTTGGCATATGCAATGTGCGTTGCTAAGATTTTTCGTTGTCATTTCGTCAAATGTTTTCTTCACGGTCCGCCACTGTTACTAACACTTATTGACAGCAATTGAAATGTAAGATGCCTTTAATACGTATCAAATCACGTTTATATTAGTATATTCGTGACCGGACAAAAATTTACTATAAGATAGCCACCTCACATTTTGCCGTTACTGTGTTTCCGAAAAATATTTTCGAGTAACTTTTGTGTAACTTTGCCAATACCCATCAGATCGTCATAAAATAAACACATTCGTGACCGGAAAAATCTTTATAAAAATATGGCTATCTCACATTTTGCCGCCATTTTGTTTCAGAAAAATATTTTTCAGTAACTATGGTGTAACTTTTAAACTTTTCAAACGATTTTGACACAAAACTATACACCTTCAATCCACATCAAGGCTTGTGGACGGTCCAAATTTTAGCTTGATCGGACTTTCCCTCCGTTCGACCGCTATCGTGAGATACAAACAAAACAAAAAACAGACCAAAGTGCCATAGAAGTCTCGTGGAGACGCTCACTTTGCTCACTTAACAAAAATATCGAAACTTTTTTACTCAAGCGGTGCGAAATAGCGAAATTCAATTTCTAAGCCGCGAACTATCAAAGTTTAAAAAAACATTTTGCGTATCTCTAGGAATACAGCCTGGCAAAGCTGATTTTGTAAACGATTGACGATCCAAGTAACGACTGACGAGCAAAGGAACAAATTATAAATCCAACATTGGCGCATTTATTTCGCCCGCTATTTCGCGCGCAAGGCATTACGGGACGTGGCTAGTAGTTCGGCCGGCGCAACCTTGGCACAGTATAAGGAGGAAACCTTATACTGTGACCTTGGCCTGGCGAGCTGACAGCTGACTGCAATGACAGCACACTCGCCCGTCGCCAGCCTAGTCTGTATTCTAACCAATTGTGTAAATACGCCGGTACGTACTTGATAATGGATATAGCTGTTAGTAGGTAGGTGTAGGCAAAGATGTAGGCCTAGTTAACGTAACAAAATATAATATTTACATTTACTACAATACGACCCGATCGATCTATCAGTGTAGGCAATTGCGGATTCGAATTTGGAAAGTATATATTGTGGACGGGCTATATTTCTTCGATTACGATTCCGATCAGGATCCCGCTTAAATTTTATTACGTTTATCTATTTCATTGCTTGATGTTGGCTATATGCAATGACGCTGATCTGGGCCTAGGCTGCCTAGACCCATCACCCTCACCCAGCCATAGGCGACTATATGCAATGGCGCTGATCTGGGCCTAGGCTGCCTAGACCCATCACCCTCACCCAGCCATAGGCGACTATATGCAATGGCGCTGATCTGGGCCTAGGCTGCCTAGACCCATCACCCTCACCCAGCCATAGGCGACTATATGCAATGGCGCTGATCTGGGCCTAGGCTGCCTAGACCCATCACCCTCACCCAGCCATAGGCGACTATATGCAATGGCGCTGATCTGGGCCTAGGCTGCCTAGACCCATCACCCTCACCCAGCCATAGGCGACTATATGCAATGACGCTGATCTGGGCCTAGGCTGCCTAGACCCATCACCCTCACCCAGCCATAGGCGACTATATGCAATGGCGCTCATCTGGGCCTAGGCTGCCTAGACCCATCACCCTCACCCAGCCATAGGCGACGCGAGATATCTGAAACTCTCTCACGAACCTAATCAACGTGTGTGAGCACGTTCACTGATAAGACATTTGTGGAATTTCACATATGTTACCTGTTCTACTAAGTTTCCGTTTTTGATAAGACATTTGTAACACGAATACGGTTAAAATAAATAAATAACAAATATGAACACAGATTAATTTTAAATAATTTTGCCATCCTTTCAAACCAATCGCTATGTGTAGCCTTATTATATGTTTGAATTTTTTTACATAACATATATACGTATGTGTGTGAACTTTATCTATTAGACCGTTATTCATTTGATTCAGTGAAATTTTGAAAGAATACTCAGATATTAATTTCGAAATTATATTTAAATTACTTCAATAACATAAGGGCAAGAAAAGAAATGAATAATTAATGTTTGCATACATTTTCCACGTCAAAAAGTGGCAACGAAAAATGTAGTATAACATTCGTCTTAATCGAAGTCGAGAGCGTTATCAATTATTCAAATGACACAAGTACAAAATGGCGTTTCTTTATAAAATGAACGTTTTATCGTGCTGTAAAAAACAAGAAAAAATGCGTCAAAGTTGAAATGTCGCAAGCAAAATGTAAAACTAAAAATAATTCATAACTGGTGGATGCTCAAGACGCGGTGGCTTTATATTTAAAAACGTGATTATCAGCGCATTTGTGACTTGTTTCACGTGCAAAATGTGCTATTATTCTTGCATTGGTATATTTATATAAGTAAAAAAACAAAAATCAATACATAAATAGTAGAAAACAATAATGTAAAGCGAAAAATATGTTGAAACCACTCAAACATTTTGACAGATGTTTGAGAAGAAACCCGTTCTTTATACCGTGTGTTGCAGGAATATACTATTGTCAAAATATGTTGAAACCACTTGAAAGTTTTGACAGATATTTGAGAAGAAAGCCGTTCTTTATACCGTGAGCTGTATGAATATACTATTGTCAAAATATGTTGAAACCACTTGAAAGTTTTGACAGATATTTGAGAAGAAAGCCGTTCTTTATACCGTGAGCTGTATGAATATACTATTGTCAAAATATGTTGAAACCACTTGAAAGTTTTGACAGATATTTGAGAAGAAAGCCGTTCTTTATACCGTGTGCTGTATGAATATACTATTGTCAAAATATGTTGAAACCACTTGAAAGTTTTGACAGATATTTGAGAAGAAAGCCGTTCTTTATACCGTGTGCTGCAGGAATATCCTATTGTCAAAATATGTCAACAGCGCAAAATAAATATCTCCCTGTCGTTTCATGACACTTGCGAACCCAGAAGAATACCTGCATGATGTTACTATTCGTCCAAGATTACTCCCTCGCAAAGTGGAAGTAAACTTTTAACAGGCCAACCCCAAGACCCCCTAGAACTTCGAATTGAGTCGAGATGTGACAGAATTTTGAAAGACTTATGGACTTTGGTGATATAATAACCTTGGGGATACAACTTTGGTGAGTACATCACTATTAAGCAACACTGATAAATTTGAGTTCACTCTCATGACAAATGTGCGTTGTGTTTCACGACCAAGAGTTTTATGTACACTATTTTGAATTCTTTGTAATATCATATTGTTGCGCATATAAAAGATAATGAACAGAAAGAAGGACAGAAAAATTGTGATATTTTTGTGAGTAAATTGAATCCAGGCAAAGGGCAAAGGCTGCACTTCATCACAGATTGGTGGTAATATTAGTTACCAGAAACAACCTTTCCACTGTAAATGTGTGTATTATCTATTGAAAAAAAAATAATCCATAATATCTAAAAAAAAAAAAAATACTAGCAAAAAATGACGTTGTTCACTGAGGACTTCAGAAAACTCTCAATATCTAATATCTAATAATTCACTTGTATACTTATTCTACACTTTGTATAATACTGATTCATCTCGTTGAAAACACGCGAATCGTTCCCCTCCTTATTTATACACGTAGGTATGTAACACATTGGTTCATGTAACGCACGCCCTATTTCAAAACTAGAATATGGCTAATTCATTTACTATCACGTCCCAAAGGTTTAACAAAACGGCCCTTGCGTCTATATATCGTTTTCCTCTAGTTACACAAACGTGTACCGAACATTTGTACATCAGCGTTTCAATGTTAATTTTAATGTCTGAAACGCGCAAATAAAAACCATCCACCACTTAAATTCCCCCCTTTGTCCGTTCTGTCGCGCTAATATTGTCCGCTCAACCATCGCCACCCGATCGTTGCTCGACATAATAATTTACATATTCGCAATTGCATGTGATGTTACAATTCCCTCTAATGGGGCAAATCAATTTTTAATGGAATTAATGTCCGAGAATTAATTATGTAGTATCCCATTTGTGGTCGGGGCGAGCTGTAGGTGTACCAATCGGCATACTCGCCACGGTACAATCGTGTAGGTCCAGTTGATCTCGCAATATGCGACACTCCAAACCGTATTTTAGTGAAATAGCGGTACACGCCCACACAAAGATAATGGCAATTTCGAACTTAATTAATTTAACTGTAATTTAACTGGACTTCGTAAAATTCGTGTAAATGAATTTAAAACGAGGTTAACCAAATCATTGATTTATATATATATATAAATGCCGAGATTGAATAATAGAAAATTGACATTAAATTACAAAGTAGTTTTAAGTGATCAAAGTTCTTCCAATGAAAATGATGTGACGCTGAGAGCTGAGAAGAAAACCTCCATCTCTTGCTTCAAGTCGTATAATTACCGGAACTATAATTATAACGCGAACAAACGAAAACTTCCCCGAAAGTTTGTTTTATCATTATCTAAGTGTGTTATGGTTATTTTGCTACTATTATTCACGCATCTAACAATAAAGTCGCAGTTTTTTATGTTTGATATTCAGAACAGATACATTTCTGTGGTTTATAAGGGTTTATCGAACGAGGGTTCAAGTGAGAATAACAGTACAAAATAATGTCAAATATGTATCACTGTAAATATTAGTTGTAACAATATACCCGAAATAAAAATATTTGCTAACTTCAAATAGCAGACGGAACTGATAAATCTTTGCACGTGTGTGTGGGTGTGCGGCCTATAATTGGATTTCAAGGATTCGACATACAAATGACTTATATATACTTAAGACCATGATCTAATAATGTTTTACGAAATATATTATTAGATCATGCTTAAGACTCATAATCCGTACGTCCATATTGAGCTAAGACATTCAGATATTAGAAGGTTATCTTTGACACACCCTGTGGAGTAACTCGCAACTTATAAGTTAATATGTACTATGAAATTTAAAGGCGTTTATCAGAACATATTCTACGGACTTACAACCTATGTAATAAGAACCCCATGAAAATGTTATTTTTTCCCCTAATTTCCTTTTAAAAATCGACGTTTGGGGTGTTATAATTTTTAGTCGTGTAAAATCATACAATGTACGATGCTATCGATGAACTATGCGCGCTAGGTCTACACACGTTCGCGCAAAGTAACATGTGTTGCTGAAATAAATATTCTTATCCCCGATATGGAAAGATAGTCCAAAAATTATTAATTTTAAAAGAACACAACTTTCTGTGCAAGCTTTGGAAAAATGTTCAGTGTTAAATGGGAACTCAGACGGCAGTTTTCCGATATTTCGCGGTTATGTCGCGTAAAACAGGACATTTCGCTATTTGCGGTGCTATATTATACCAATTTCGCGAATATCGCGTTTTAATTTTTATATTTTTAGACTTCACACCAACATTTTAAAAATTAAAGCATTATTCACAAGTCACAACAATCATATCATTTTGAGATCGGTAATTTTACGGGGCTCTACTTATAATACCAGTGAGGGCAGCATAAGCTAAGTATTGTATAGCACACACATATAAATAGCAATTAGTTTATATTGTACCTGTACTTACAAATGGATAGAACTACAAAAAACAAATATGTACCAACAATGTTCTTCCCGACATCCTTCATAAACCCTACCATTTCTTACTCTCCCCCCCCCCCCCCGCAACCGTTTCGAAATGTCTAGCTACCTAAACGCGAAAGAGTCATGGAAGAAAATCCGTAGTCCTGCCAATATTTGTGTGTAGAGAGGGTTGGAGGGGAAGGGGGGGGGGGGGTAAACTACGCTCAATCCCAGAATTGGCCTCATTAATAAAGAAATACTTGGAATCGAACCCAAAACTTGTTAAATGGTGAGCTTGACTGTTTAGGGGTACCATGCAGCAGTCTCTAGGTAGCCGCGCACAACAACGGATGGCATTGGGGCTCACGTCTCACAATATGGCAACGGTGTTAATCGAGACGATGAGGGGATGGTTATGACGATGGAAAAACGCCACGTCATGACATCTGTGCCCAAGTCCGGGCTCGAACCCGGCCGGAACTCTGGTGATCAGGCAACATGGTATACACTTGTATTTTTTGTATATGGATGGATGGATGGATGGATGGATTATGGATGGATGGATGGATGGATGGATGGATGGATGGATGGATGGATGGATGGATGGATGGATGGATGGATGGATGGATGGATAGATGGATGAATGGATGGATGGAAGGATGAATGGATGGATGGATGGATGGATGGATGGATGGATGGATGGATGGATGGTTGGATAGATAGATATCGGCAGTTCTATCCACAATGCTCCAGGTACGGTGTGTGTCAATGAACCTATTATATGGTGATGTTAGTGGAAACAGGCTAATGTTATATAGATGCCCTGTATTCAAGAGCGGGAAGCGAAATAACATCGCCAACTATCGCCCCACCTCCTTGACTTCGGTTGTCGGCAAAATAATGGGAGAGGGTTGTCAACAATCGCACCATGGCGAAGGGACACTGGAGCCATAAGTTGACTGGCAACACGCTCTGGACGCTGGAGCAGGCGCGCGAATTGACGTCATCA
Source organism: Isoperla grammatica (assembly GCA_945910005.1). Classification (NCBI taxonomy): domain Eukaryota; kingdom Metazoa; phylum Arthropoda; class Insecta; order Plecoptera; family Perlodidae; genus Isoperla; species Isoperla grammatica. The sequence continues at coordinate 35,918,681 of OX246745.1, forward strand.
CGCTGGACTGGGCCAAGGCGTTCGACCGAGTACCACACCGTAGACTTCTGCCCAAGCTGCAACGCTACAACATCACTGAACCACTCATCGACTGGATAGGAAGTTTTCTAGTTGGCCGCACCATGCGTGTCGTCTACGACGGCGAGTGTTGTAACGTGTGTACTGTTGTGTCCGGTGTGCCACAAGGCTCGGTTCTAGGGCCTCTACTGTTCACCTTGTACATGATGGACGTACCCTAATGTACTCAGTCCACAATACGACAAAACGCAGATGATTGCACGCACTATGGGGTAAATAAATCTAAAGACGATAGGAGACACTTCAGGCAGATACAAGAAATATTGAAATGTGGGGTTTAGTCAACCATATGGCGCTAAACGATAATAAGTTTAGGTATATCCATTATTTACGCCAGAAAGCCCAAGACAGCACCGTACGTTATCAATGACAGCGTTATCAGTACTGTTTCTTAAATTAAAAATCTTGGGCATAACGGTATCTAGCAACCTAAAGTGGAAAGCACATACCGAGCTTGTTCGGAATAAGTCTGCCAAACTCCTAGGTTTCTTATCGAGAATGTTACACAGTGCTCGGCCTAGTGTGAAAAGATCCGTCCATCTAAGCCTAGTTAAATCTGTTATGACGTATGGCTGCCCAGCCTGGCATCCTACAACGCAAGCCAACATGTCGAAGCTTTAATCAATACAAAACAGAGCTACAAAACTCATAACTATTAAGAAATACTTGTGGTTGGTTGCAGCGGCTGCAAATGTTCAACATTCTATCTGTAGAAAACTCGCTTAACGAATAGGATACATTGTACATAAAAATAATGTTCATAAATATTGTATATAATAGATCCTTTGTCAAGGGCACTGCTTGGATACAGATCTGCTCGTTATGGCAAGGGTGTATCCCTGATTCGTGTACAGCACAGTATACAAGAGAGGCTTCTTTTGCCGAGACGTCAGTCTGTACAATTCCCTAGACCTTAGCACCCGGCTATTAGCTTTCGAGGCTAAGTTAAGGCGGACCTATCTTGAGAGTGAAGCTCCTTAGTAGTAATTGTACATGTAAACTCACTTCCTCTTACCCACGCCTAAACTCACACACTCACACATACACTTACACATGCACACACATTCACACACGCACACGCACACGCACACACACATACCCACTCGTAACATTGGTGAGTATTGACGTGTACATAGCTTTAAATTTTAATTTAATTATAATTTAAGTAAAAGTAAGTTTAGGTTCAGTGATTAGAAATAGACTGGTGGGAAGAGGCCACTCCCCGGCTGCATTTTGCTGTCGTCCACGCGATCGGATATAACTAATTAACCATTACAGTTATCAACTTGAATGTTTTTGCACTAATTAGAAGAAGATTGCGTGTGGTTCACTGTACTTTTAGAATTTGTATATTCTACCCATGATTGCAAACACATGACTGAACACTAGCAGTCATTTGTACTAAAATGTAACCGGACTTAAAATCAGATACCAATCAAGAGTGTATTTAGCCTTCGTGTATTTATTCCCGAAGTTTAGTGTAGGTATGCGTTAAGCCGCGCCAGGAATACACTGGTGCAAACTGTCATGTTTAGGCCTAGTGTATTTTCTGTCGATTACGGCGAGTTCGCTGTCGGCCTCCTAGCGACTGCCTCGCCGGCCTGCGAGACAAGTTGTTAGGCTTGACCAGCAATACGAGCGTGCGGAACACGTTTCACGCTGTTCCTAAGATAAACTTGCAATTGCGTAGCAGAAAAAGTGCTCAATTCGTCTACAATAATTACGAAAAGCTAATGTAAACCTGACGATTGGATTCGTCAAGTTACAAAGTAGAAAAACCCCAGCCCACACCGGGAATCGAACCTTGGACCTTCTGCATTGGAAGCAGGAATAAACCCAAACGCACAAAATGTTCTTGTGAGGGTACAAGAGTTAGCAATATAGCTTGCGTGAACTTCGAAAACACCATGATAAACCTGCTATACGGAGCAGTTTTTATTTTAGTGTATAATTTGAAAATACGTACGCTTAGTTAGAGAGATAGCGGAAGTAAAAACCGGTGTACCAAAAATGAAAAGAAGCGGAGCGTCACTCTCAATATTGGGGTGCAAAGATCAAATTACGATTTAACCATAGATGTGGAAACAAAAAAATTAAGGGGAACCGATAAGAGACTGCTCAGTACTACCACACGAGACTGATTCTGGGAGGATAGCGGTTCAATACCGGTTTCCGGCAATCCTCTAAGAAGTTTGTTATCTGTGATTTTCCTCAGTCATAAACGCGAATACAGTGATGAAGTCTTATACTATCTAATATTTTCGAACGATTATAATACCAACGCAGGTTTCCCAATTTCCCACGAAAAAGAATGATTAGATGAGCGGCGCGAAACCTTTCATACAACTGTGTTGGGTTGTTGTTCGATAATACGAGGATAATACATTGTTGGATAATATATTATTCTTTGTACATCTCGGAAGAGAGTTTAGATTATTTTGTATCAATGTAATGGGGAATTTTACTCGGACATATATATATATATTGCTATGATAGCTTCTTTTCAAAAAAATAACGTGGATATAATTTTTATGTCTGAGAAGTGCATAGTTCCAATTCTATTAGCAGTTAAAGGTTGACATTTCTATCCGCATTATAAAACGGTCCATAAGGTCAAACGTTGTTAAATAACACATTTTATGAATTAATTTGTCCAAGTTCTTTGGGATCTACAATCATCTCGCTTGTTAAAACAGCACTTCATTTTGTCGATCTTCAGATGTTTTATTTTAAAAGTACAATATTTTCAAATATTCTTTAAAACTGTTGTAATTATTGAACACTACCGTATAAATTAATATTTAAGAGTAAATACTGAACATTTTAGAAACAAATTTGATAAAGAACATGATATTGTGAGTGAAATTATGTGCAGAACAGAGTTCCATGATGATCGGTCGGTCCGTTGTGATCCAAGCGTTTGACGTCATTCCCCCCTTTTCCCGCCATAACGTTGTGTGAAAGTTTCGGGTGATTTCTATCAATGAAATTCCAACAAACAACAATTCCAAAACACACAAAAATAAATGTGATTCTATATAGAAAATGGTATTCATCTTGATGGAACCACAAAAAAGTCAAGTGAAAATTCCCTATTATCTATTGAAGAAAACTAAACTTATATTCGTACTATGGACGTAACCAAACGTAACCTAACCTTGGACGTAACCTAATTCCTAATCGACCACGGAAAACTAGAGTACGAGCATGATTTAAGAATTGTGCTTCAACATTGTCTAAGCAAGTATTCTTGCCGTGCAAACAAGCTACACGCAGCAATGTTCATCTCTAGGGAGAAATATTTTCATGATACATGTACGTATTCGGTTTGGGTTGAGAGTGAAAATAAACAACCATTAGCCTACATGTGTTCACATTTGTAGTCAAGACTTCCCGGCGTTATACTCAGGGTAGGCCTTCGTAATCTGGCTCTTGATTAAGATACAGAATACTGTTTTGGAAGACGTTCACTAAAACTCCAGTTTCCCCGTATCTGCCCATTGAGCAGCGGCAACGCTGAATAACAAAACATATTTTCCATAATTTCTAAATCAAAAAAATAATCTTGGTAAGTTTGTTCGTTCGTTTTGTTGGGCGCATCCAACTCAAGGCAGCATCCATCAATGTGCTAATGTAGCTTATCTTGCCATGTTTCCGCTATTTATACACAGCTAAATTATAGAAGTTCCGATAATTGGTTTTTCGCATTGATTTACGATTTCTTTTGTTCGGTCTAGCAGTTCCGAACTAAAACGGATACAAGTTGGAAAATCTTCAAAGCTCAAAGAAACTCGAAAAAAAACTTAAGCTGGACTATTAAATAACTGTGTCTTATGGACATTTGCTATAAAACAAAATTGATGTGGAGATTTAAAGAGATGTGTGTAGACCGCAGTAGCTCAGTGCTAGTGCGGGGGGCTTACGCCTTTCTTACCATGTTTATATATACTCGCCCACGGATAACGGAATGAACCCAGTTTTATAGTAAAATATTAGTCTATGCATCTAAAACCACTTTACCGGTAACAAATATTATTTTCCTACGAAATTAAAATTAATAAATCACAAAAAGTGGTCAAATTCAATGCTACCGACGTCGATGGAAACGTTCCTACAATTTCTTATTGCAATCCTAAAAGAATATTTTCTATTTAGGCCTACATTACTGTGCTACGTAGGGGCTAGATACAACTAACGCTCACCGCGATTAGGCAGAACGAAAGAAATTTAAATAAATCCTTCAATTCCCTCAAAAAACATAAAATCAATGTCTAATCGTATATTAATAATTTAGTCTTGAAGTTAATAAATGTACAGTCCTGAGTCCTGACACTGATAACACGAACAAGGTTGAAGATCTCATCATCCAAACCATAAAATTCGGAAAAAAAAATAAATCTATATTTTTTTAAATAAAAATCGAGTGAAAGAAGTAAGTGTGTTTTCGACCTAATAAATTGTGTCCTAGAGCAGTGCTTCCCAACCGGTGATACGCGGACCGGACTCATTGCTACCGGTGCGAAAAGTGTCTGCTGCCTATTAAATGTAATAATTACAATATTTTAGAACCGTGTAAAAATTCTAAAATTCAAAAAATTTGTTTTACACATTTTTAGTATACGTGTACGAGTCATGGATGAGTAATATTGTCATGTGCCGTTTATCTCTCTGACCAAAAGTTTGAGGTACACAGCATGCTAAAAAAATTTCAATAATTAAATTATGATCACTACAAATTCCAGACAGGTAATTAATACTGAAGCGAAAGAAATCCTATTCCCTCAGAAAGCGAACAGAACTGTCAAATGCAAGGTAATAAATTACCTTTTGAGTATTGCCCACGTCAATACAGTTTCAGTCCAGTGTAGCGACTTGGCTCCAGTCCAACTTGTTCCCAGGTAACTCCTTCTATTTGTTTTGGTTTCGTCCATTGGTTGTTCTTTGTTGATCGATTACATGAGTTTTTGTTCATTCGTTTGACATTTTGGCACACTTACCTTCTGACACTGATAAAATAACTAACGTTCGGAGTTAAACTAAAAACAGGTCAATGGAGCATTCGAAAAACTATCCCGTACAGTCGAAACAATTAGCAGAGAACATGATTCGCTTTGCTGCAGTTATTATTTAGAGTTATGGCGCGTGGCTGCTATGCGGGAACTAATGCCGACTACGGGGCCCCAATAGGCCCTTCATTCAGTGGCGTCGGAAAAGGGGGACATTGCCCCCTCTAACTTTCATGCCATGGGGGCATGGGGGGTGAGATTTTAGATTTGAAATCAGATACCATATGTATGTGGTCCTAGGCTGTGTGCATGAAAAGTCAACATTTCTACTTTTTGGGAAAACAACGTCAAATTATTATGTCAACTTTCAACAATTAATTTCCAGGAAGAAACAACCCAACAATAGCAGGAATGTTTATCCGTTGTATTGTTATTTCATGACAAGATATCACGTCAAAACGCGGTTTAAGCCATCAAACATAATGCAGGGTCAAATTTGTTTGCGCCTACGGCGAAATTGCCTCCGGCGGCCTTGGCTTCTCCCACCTCGTTGCGAGTACAAGTTAATATGCGAGTGGATAACTAGTGGATTTGTGGATGGTTGATACATTATATACCAACTTATGTATGCCGTTTTGTTTACTATTACCATTTATTGTCTGGAATTGGCCCCCCTTACATAAAAAACGTTCCGACGCGCGTGCCTACATTCAACGGAAACTAAGTTGGCACAACAAACAAACACATTAGCATGATGCAAATATCATTACTTTATATTAATGTATCTTGAGAAAGAGACAATTATTCCTGGTCGAAGAGTTGATTTTTTTTTAAATAAAGCGTTGGTAGGGATTGGTTTTAATAATGTAAAATGTTTAATAACGTAAAATGTTTTAATTTACCACATATCAGTGGCGACGGAACAGGGGGGGGGGCACAGAGGGCATCCCCTCCCTAATTTCCATGCCATGGGGGGGGGGGCAGATTTTAGATTTGAAAACATATATGTATGTAGTCCTTGGCTGTTGCCCGGAAAGTCAAGATTTCTACTTTTCAACTGTCAACAATTCATTTCCAGGAAGAAACAATCCAACAATAGCAGGAATTGGTATCAGTTGTATTGTTTCTTATGACTAGATATCACTTCAAAACGCGTTTTAGGCCGCCAAACATAGTGCAGGGGCAATATTTTCTTATTGCCTCCAGAGGCAGGATCTTTGCCCCTGACCACAGTTCTACCTCCCACCTCGTTGCGAGTACAAATTAAACGATGCAAGTGGATAACTAGTGGATTTGTAGAGGGTTGACAGGCATACATATATAAAACAACTTTTTATCCCGTTATTTTACCATTACCATCTATTGAGTCTGGAATTGTTACTTACTTCAATCGCATCAAAAATGTTCCGACGCGCCTGATTTATATACGCTACGTTTTTATCAGTCACCTACTCATCACGAATTATCCTGCCTAAAATCGCTATTCAAAGTCGCACAATAACTCATTAGATGAGCGGAGCGAAGTGGAGTGAATTCCTCAATTCAACTCGATCGGCGCTTTGTCTGTGCGTGTGTGTGTGTGTGCGTGTGTGTGTGTGTGTGCGCCAAATTTTGTTCGTCGCACACAGGTCAAAGTCAAACGGCTTGACGGATTTGGCTGCAATTTTTAGTCAACACTCGTGACCACTAAAGTATATGCTGTTAACATAACCAGCAAAATCCGTCAAGATGCCAACCTACAAAAAATTAATTACTGAAAAATAAATATTTGTTACTTATCTAATTAAATTAAATTAAAACTTGCATACGGATTTAAATGAATTTCTAATCATCGATCCACATCGATGGTACCAACACTTGGCAATAGTTTCAAAATTGTACCTTTAACCACCATGTTTTTAAAAAATATTGTTTATTTACGGCAATTAATTTCTTCATTTTTACAGTGTTTCCACCGATATGATTCGCATTTGGGGACCATTGAAGTAAGATGCACATAGTATGCATCAACAATGGCGTGCGCACTCAGACCTTTCTCAATATGTATTTGGAATTTTGAAAGCTGTCATAGAATGGCTACAATGACGTGTTATGTATTATGACGTTCACGGCAAACATGCAAAAGTTAACAACGAACTTTGTCGACGGTTTAAATAGCTTTCATTATGATTTAAATGCGGTTATTGTATGATTTAACATAATCACGTTTTAGGTCTAGCCTGTATCTACATTATGCAACTTTCTATACACAGATAAGTTTAATAGTTTATAAATAAGAGCCTATTGAGAAGAGCACGGTTGAATGAAGTTATGCGGTAATCCATTGAAAAATCAACTTGAAGGTTTTAATTTATTTAAAGAAAACTTCTTGACGGATTTAGATATTATTTCGTGCAATTATTAGCAACACATCGAGAAATAATATACACAAATTCTAAGGTTGTAACTTGAACTGCCATCTTGTAAAAAAATCATATGTTTATTATAAAGGTATTTTTTTTTTGTAAGAGCAATATTATATGCAAATAATGTTTGATTTACTAAAAAAAAAAAAAATAGCTCATCTGGCAACGCGAAGCGTTTTCCTAGTATTCTACTTAAAGAAAAGATAGAAATTGGTGTCATATTTTGGATTTGATACATGAGCAACAATTGACACAAAAACTCGTATAGCCCCGGCTTTTAGTAGTCATGTGTTAACATATTATCGTACGCATATGAGCAGTATTCAGTACGAGACCCTCTGGATTACATCCATTGTAGCCATAGCCACTGACCACTACCCACTATAGCCGCTGGAGTCTGGAGTCTGGACCCTTCAACCTTACAAAGGTTCATCCGCCAGTTTAATAAAGAGGTAGCTCACCTTAAATAAATATTATTCTGGGATTGTGAGAGTATTGTTACTCTCGCATTAGGAGACCTGCGAACAATGATTCAACCTGACCTGAGTAAGAACAATGGTGGACGTTTAATTAAAGGGCATACATAATTCATGGCATGTATGTGCGGCAAGAGAGTTGAGTGACAAGTGGAAGGCGGGTTGCCTACACCACGCTTCCAGGGGGAGGAATTCAAGCAAAGAGTAATCAATAAGAAGTGGCGTGCTCGGTTAGCTTGGCCACCCCTAGAGGAAAAAGGATCCCATCAGTCAACAGGTGGGGGAAAGTTTCGAGAGTCCGGCTGGTTAAAGGAGCGCGGCTTGTCACGAGTGCGGCCGCACCAAGCGCGCTTTGATAATGGTTTCTGGTACCTGTCCATTGTCCTACTCTGAGTCTGAGACCCATTAGGGACGCTTTACTTGCCCCGAAGTAATCTAGCTATAGGGAGTATTCAAGTGATGTCACATCGCCCATATTGGAGGCCACCTAAACTTTGTCCATGGCAAAGCTGAGAACGCCGCAGGGCATTTTCCTTTTTTTACTGTATTTATAATAAGTTGTTTGTACAGCCCGAGTGCGACCTCAGTCTCCTTGAAATTGTTGGGTCCGAACTATCAAAAAGTAATCAAATGTAATTGTTTGTTTGTTTGTTTGTTGTGTGGACGCCTATTATTTGACTAGATGTTGGATTTCCAAGAAATGTGCGCATGGTTGAGCTTCTGTTATGGCTTCCGGTAATAAATTCGGAGATTTCGTCGCATGTTTGTGCTAGCCAGGTAGTGGGGGTGTACATTATTTGTGAAGTGCCAAGATCGACTGATTTTCTTGTTCTCAACCAAGCCACGGACGCACTTTTTTTTAGAGTACTATTTCAAGTTTCATTTCGCTGTCAATAGAAAACGAATATATTGTTTACGGGGAAATATGAGAGTTGGACACGTATATCCCACGATTAAATTTACGGAAATTATTATGTGTGCCATTGTAAACACCAAAAAGAGTGGCTGCAAAAAGAGAGAGCAAACCAAAGTTAGAGAACAGTTGAACATCAACGAAATGCTAGCTGAAACATAGTAACAATGAACTACCAATCACGTGCCATATGGCCTGGAGGCCATGGCCACCATGCGCAATACGTGAATACATTAGTTGTTCGAGCCCATAAAGCGAACGGGATCTGTGATAGGGGCTCGCCGGTTAGCTACATATCAGTGATATCACTCATCTATGATAGGGGCTCGCCGGTTAGCTACATATCAGTGATATCACTCATCTATGATTGGGGCTCGCCGGTTAGCTACATATCAGTGATATCACTCATCTATGATTGGGGCTCGCCGGTTAGCTACATATCAGTGATATCACTCATCTATGATTGGGGCTCGCCGGTTAGCTACATATCAGTGATATCACTCATCTATGATAGGGGCTCGCCGGTTAGCTACATATCAGTGATATCACTCATCTATGATAGGGGCTCGCCGGTTAGCTACACATCAGTGATATCACTCATCTATGATTGGGGCTCGCCGGTTAGCTACATATCAGTGATATCACTCATCTATGATAGGGGCTCGCCGGTTAGCTACATATCAGTGATATCACTCATCTATGATAGGGGCTCGCCGGTTAGCTACATATCAGTGATATCTCTCATCTATGATTGGGGCTCGCCGGTTAGCTACATATCAGTGATATCACTCATCTATGATTGGGGCTCGCCGGTTAGCTACACATCAGTGATATCACTCATCTATGATTGGGGCTCGCCGGTTAGCTACACATCAGTGATATCACTCATCTATGATAGGGGCTCGCCGGTTAGCTACATATCAGTGATATCACTCATCTATGATAGGGGCTCGCCGGTTAGCTACATATCAGTGATATCACTCATCTATGATTGGGGCTCGCCGGTTAGCTACATATCAGTGATATCACTCATCTATGATAGGGGCTCGCCGGTTAGCTACACATCAGTGATATCACTCATCTATGATAGGGGCTCGCCGGTTAGCTACATATCAGTGATATCACTCATCTATGATAGGGGCTCGCCGGTTAGCTACATATCAGTGATACCACTCATCTATGATTGGGGCTCGCCGGTTAGCTACATATCAGTGATATCACTCATCTATGATTGGGGCTCGCCGGTTAGCTACATATCAGTGATATCACTCATCTATGATAGGGGCTCGCCGGTTAGCTACATATCAGTGATATCACTCATCTATGATTGGGGCTCGCCGGTTAGCTACATATCAGTGATATCACTCATCTATGATTGGGGCTCGCCGGTTAGCTACATATCAGTGATATCACTCATCTATGATAGGGGCTCGCCGGTTAGCTACATATCAGTGATATCACTCATCTATGATTGGGGCTCGCCGGTTAGCTACATATCAGTGATATCACTCATCTATGATAGGGGCTCGCCGGTTAGCTACATATCAGTGATATCACTCATCTATGATTGGGGCTCGCCGGGTAGCTACATATCAGTGATATCACTCATCTATGATAGGGGCTCGCCGGTTAGCTACATATCAGTGATATCACTCATCTATGATTGGGGCTCGCCGGTTAGCTACATATCAGTGATATCACTCATCTATGATAGGGGCTCGCCGGTTAGCTACATATCAGTGATATCACTCATCTATGATTGGGGCTCGCCGGTTAGCTACATATCAGTGATATCACTCATCTATGATAGGGGCTCGCCGGTTAGCTACATATCAGTGATATCACTCATCTATGATTGGGGCTCGCCGGTTAGCTACATATCAGTGATATCACTCATCTATGATTGGGGCTCGCCGGTTAGCTACATATCAGTGATATCACTCATCTATGATTGGGGCTCGCCGGTTAGCTACATATCAGTGATATCACTCATCTATGATAGGGGCTCGCCGGTTAGCTACATATCAGTGATATCACTCATCTATGATAGGGGGCTCGCCGGTTAGCTACATATCAGTGATATCACTCATCTATGATTGGGGCTCGCCGGTTAGCTACACAT